>PVKE010016497.1:0-31936 GCA_004027555.1 Craseonycteris thonglongyai | reverse complement strand
GTCATTTAAATTTAGAATTACAAGGTAAAAATAAAACAGTAATTGATATGATCAGCTGCATAGACGCATATAAAACAAAATTTATTTTGTTAATAGAAGATCTGCAACAAAATAATCTGAATCATTTTCCAAATATGGCGGATAACCTACAAAAACATAAAAATATTAATTATAAGATTGACAAATACGTCACGGAAATTCAAAAAGTAATTGAAGATTTTGAGGTATGATTCCAGAATTTTGAAGAACTTAAAGAAATTGTGGAATTTATATCTTTTCCTTTTAAAAAAGATTTAAGTGTGAAACGCATTAGCCAAAAAATTTCAGACATATTTCATATGGATCAAAAGCCATTAGAAAATGAAATTATAATTTGACAAACTGAGTTAATCTTACAGGCCAGAAAATTTGAAGAAGATTTTTGGAAATATGTCAACCGAGAAAAATATCCCAGTATCACCAAATGTAGCGAATATATCTATTCTTGTTTCGGATCTACATACCTATGCAAATCAGCATTTTCGTACTTGAAGCTAACAAAGACTAAACAACGTTCTGTCCTGACTGATTCTCATACTGAAGACTCATTATTATTATCTTTGTCAGGATATACAGTACACCTAATTATGATTCCTTGGAAGTGGCGAGGGAACACTGTACACCTAATTATGATTCCTTGGTTAGAGACATGCAAACTCAGTCTTCCCATTAATGTTAAGGCAACAAAGTAAATTCTAAATCTGTCTTTATCTGTAGCTACTTTGAATTAATAAATATTCTTAATAATTATCCATGTTCTTTTAATTCCCCTGGACGTGAGTTTTTTGGCCCTTTAAATAATTATTGTTGTTGTTTTTTACGTAGGTAGATAAGCCGTATATCTATATTTCAGTACGAGGTGTACTCAGCGAGCTATTGATAGATTAGCAAAAAGTAAGTCATATTATCCTTTCATGATAAATTTTCCTGGCCCAAAAAAAACCACGAAAGTGAAATATTGAAATCAAATTATCAGCCGTACTGTGCATTTTTATAACAACTTTTTCATATTTATGAACAAATGTACAACAACTTATACATTGCAGTTGATAAAAAAATTAAATTGCATTTTAACTTAGTAAAAATCAATCTTGAAAAAGTGTCGGAAAATCGAATTTTTTAGGTACCGCATGTACGGAATGCTGCTATCAAAAGTAGGGTCTGGAAATTTATTTTCTTCATGAGCCTATATCTCGAAAACTTAATAAGTGATTTAAAAAATAAAAAATAGTTTTGAACATATATTTTACTTATCTACCCATACCTCTCTGGAATGCACCTTATACTGAAACACAGTGTATAAACATAGTATGCATTTCACACCCCTTCTTCCCCCTTAGACTACGCGTATGACAACAAGTTGATCGCGACACACTTTTAAGATAAAAAGTAGATCTTATATACAGAAAAGTTGGCCACCCCTGATCTAAACTATAGAAAAAACTCATACAACTCAACAACAACAAAACCAATCCTATTAAAAAATGGATGGAGGATCTGAACAGACACTTCTCCCATAAGACATAAAATGGCCCACAGATATATGAAAAAAAAATTCTCAACTTCTGTAGCTCTTAGGGAAATTAAAATCAAAACCACAATGAGATATACCTCACACCTGTTAGAATGGCTATAATCAACAAGACAAATAATAACAAGTGCTGGAGAGGCTGTATTGAAAAAGGAATCCTCATACACCGCTGGTGTAAATTGGTACCAACAATATGGAAAACAATAAGGAGATTTTCAAAAGAAGAGTGGAATTACCATACAACTCAGCAATCCCTCTTCTGGGTATCTACCCAAAACACCTGAAATTTTTTTCCCGTAAAGATATATGTACCCCAGTGTTCATAGCAGCATTATTCACGGTGGCCAAGACATGGAAACAATGTATCCTTCAATAGATGACTGAATAAAGAAGTTGTGGTACATAAACACAATGGAATACTACTCAGCCATAAGAAAAGATGAAATACAGCCATTTGTGATAACATGGATGGACCTAGAGATCATTATATTAAGCAAAATAAGTCAGACTAAAAACAAAAATCAAGAACCATATCTTCACTTGTAGGTAGAATATAAAACTGAAAGTAACAAAACAACAACAACAAAAAACCCACAAAAATTCCTGGACACAGTTTATAGTTTAGCGGTTACCTGAGGGTAAGGGAGGAGGTGGATGGGGAGTAGGGAGGAGGCATCAAATATATGGTGATGGAAGAACTCACTTTGGGTGGTAAACACACAATGCAATATATAGATGATTTATTATAGAATTGTACACTTGAAACCTATAAAATTTTATTAGCCAATATAACCCAATATATTTTTTTAATTTTTAAATATTTGCATATTTTTACAAGACAGATAGTTGTAGGACAGTACTTAGACTTTGTGAACTTGACTTCCAGGAATCAGGGTATGGTAACAGACATGAAGAGTGGCCCTCTACCTGTCCCCCCAACCTTTTTAGAGCACCCCTGCTAATGTCCAAGCTCCCATTCTCCTTGACTGAGGGCTTTCTCAGGGCAGAAGTTGCCCGTACATTGATGCTACTGATGCATATTCACTTCCATCCCCATTCCAGCACCCTTCAGCCAATAAAAGATGGGTACTCCGCCAACCCTCAATGCTGAGATACAAGCTCCCAGAGTTTTCTAGTCGTACTACACTCCAGTTAGTCAGCATGGTAGCTGCATTAATAATACACCTCTTTACTGATACTTCACAAATTAATCTCCAAAATAGATGAATTGCCATAGTTGGTTTCAATACAAAAAGTATCTTATTTTTTCTAACTTCTGTTTCGAGTTCCATTCAAGTGGGAGGTAGAATGAAGTCAGTAGACAGACTGAGGTCTGGACAAAAAGATGCCAATTGTGCTGTAGCACACCTGGTAGGGTTGGTCCTCAAGTCCCTTAAGCCATGATCCTGAATTCCTCTCTCACTTTCTAGTTAAATTTTCTAATATACTAAGTTAAGGTAACTTTTATTCTTCCCAACTTCCCTTGCATTTTTTGGAATAGAGTAATTTTAGAAAATGAAATGGAAAATAACAGTAATCGTTACAATTATTGAGCTGTTTGCTATCACTATGTGTTTCACGTGCTTAAAATTATTTAATTCTTACAATAACTATTTGAGACAATTTATGACTATTATTCTTATTTAACATACTCATCAATTGGAGCTCAGAATACCAAGGTAACTTTCCTAGAATCACACAGTTATTGAGATTCGAACATTCTCTTGTCTGACTCAAGAGTGTAAGTTCTAGGGATGCTGGGATAGCCCAGTAGGTTGGATGTTGCCTTGCAACCACAAAGTCCTGGGATAGAATCCAGGTCCCAGTCCATGCATATCCATATGCTGAACTGTGGCACAACTGGTAACTGCTGAGATGGCGGGGAAGGTTCTCTCCACCCATGTGGGAGATCCCAGTTTAGTTCCCGCCTCATGCAGCCCCACATCCACCTGTGTGAAATAAAACTATGTCAGCAACTAAGGATGTACAACTATGGAGGCTGCTCTGGGCACTACCCCCTTTCTCTGTCTCTCTCTTTCTCTCGCTCTCTCTCTCCTCTCAAACAATAAAATAAATCTTGTTAAAAAATGATAAATCTGAGATCACAATGAAACAAAAAATATTTTAAAAGTGTAAGTTCTGTTTAAAAAGAACACACTTATGGGTATTCTTTTTCTAAGCTTCTTTGGGTTCTTAAGATAGTTAAAAAATTTTTTACTGTACAAAGACTTGTGGAGATTTACTCATTCACCCAGAGGAAAATATCGTGGTAGCATTTGACCTTGTATCGTTGCCAAGTCTGCATTTGAGATGCTCTGCAGAGACCACAGAAAAGATGAGTTCTAGAGTTAACCAGTGTCTTGGACCCATTGAAAACCAGAAGGCAAAAACAAGGCCAATGTTCTTTAAAGTAAGTTCATTTGACAAAGGAAGAGAAAAGAAAATTTTGTTATATTTTTAATTAAAGTGAATAAAAGAACTGCAGTAAGTAACACATGGCAGTGTGTTGGTGTCATTAACAAACATGCAAACATGTATACTTGCACACATATGAATTATTTTTACTGACTTAGATGGATTTTTTATTATTGGCAACTATACAAGCTTGTCCAACCTATGGCCCAGGACAGCCTCAAATGCAGCCCAATACAAACTCACAAACTTTCCCAAAACTTCATGGAGTTTCTTTGCGATCCTCCTCCTAGTTCATCAGCCATTACCACGGTCAGTGCACTGCACGTGTGGCTCAAGACAACCCCTCCTCTTCCAATGCAGCCAGGGAAGCCGAAAGGTTGGACACCCCTGGTAGGAGTTTAGCAAAGGGAAATTGATGCAAGAAAAAGGAAGACTCACTGGATGGCTATGCTGCACTTCAGAGAAAATAAATAAAAATTAGTTACAGAAAATTTGAAAATCCATGAATATTGAGTACAAAATGGTCTTTCCCCTTTTATGAAATTAACAACAAACAACAATAGCTAAATAGCTAAAAAATTCTTTTGTAACTTGCAACTGACTTAAGTGGACTATTACCTGAATTGACACTAAGATTAATGTGTTGTGCATAGCAGAAAATGTGTGCAAGTTTTGCATACAGTTTTAATGAATAAATGAATAGATAAATGAAGATCATCACTAAATTTGCAAAATGAGGATTATCAAAATTCTTACAGGAACTTCTCTAATAAAACGTATTCAGCTTCTAAGTGTTATTTTATTATATTATTTCTGTAGTGACTAAAGAATTGTACATACTGATACATTAGTCTCTACTATCTGTGTTTTTATATTTCTTCAAATTATAAAAACAAATCTGAATGAAAATTTTTTCTTGGTCTCCACATTTTTATTCTGAATAACAAAAGAAACTAACATGTTCTTAGAGCATGGATCTGTGATGTTTTTTTTAAATCTTGGCAGCTGCCTGGGGTCTGAGGATCTAATCCCGGTCCCGGCCCATGAGAACCCATATGTTAAACGGGGATGTGCCACCAGTTCAGTTCTCACTGGGGTGAGCCTCTTACGTGGGAGACCCCTGGTTCAGCTCCCGACCCAAGTGTGCTTCCCTTGTGGGAGGCACCCCCAACTCGCAGGGGGTGTGCCTCCCATGTTGGGGGCAGGGGGAGGGCAGCCAGTTCCTGCCCTGCGCAGCCCCGTGCCTACCTATGGGATGAAACTATGTTGAAAACTAATGACATACAACTATGAAGACTGCTTTGAGCCCTCCCCCTTCTCTCTGTCTCTCTCTCTGTCCAAAACAATAGAAAAATGAATAAAATCAAGCAACTGACAAAAACATTTTGCCAGTTGCTTAACTTCTGGTTAACAGAGAGTCTACTATATTGCAATAAAGTGAGTCACACAAATTTTTTGGTGTCCCAGTGCATATAAAAGTTATGGCTTACACTATACTGTAGTCTATTAAGTGTGCAATAATATTATTTCTAAAAATATTTACACACCTTAATTTAAAAATTCTAACCATCATGTGAGCCTTCCGCAAGTCATGTTTTTGCTGGTGGAGGGCCTTACCTTCAATTTGTGAAAAACCAAAATATCTGAGAAGCACCATAAAGTGAAGCACAATGAAATGAGGTATGCCTATAATTAAGGTTAAACGAGGTCATGAGTGCGGAACCCTAATTCAATAGGACTGGCATCCTTATAAAGGGAGGAAAAATAAAATAAAATAAATTCTTGGCAGCTATAATTCACAGTAATTAAGTGATCAGGCTAGGGTGATTGCTTATGCCAGGTTACACTCCAATTAGTAAAGCACTTCAGATGTTTCATCTTTGCAAAATTACAAGTTAAAGCTTATAGTATTAATGCTTCTTACTGAAACAAGTGTGAGTATTGTCATACAAATCTATTTTGGGTTTGTTTTGTTTTTGTTTGTTTCTCCAGAACCTTAACTGTTTTACCTGAATAATTTTTAGCTGGAACATCAAATGTTAAGATACTCATTGTGGGTATAGTTTTTCTGACAGACATGCCCAAACTCTGACTATAATTGAATTTATGAGTGTAAAGCTTCTATAGTTTCCCATATGTGTGGCATTTTATATTTTATATGTAGTTTACATTTTCTTGAAATTATAAAACTCTGAGTTTTACTTAATTCATATTTAAAAAAATAACTTGAAGCAAGATAGGAAGTATTTTATATTGGCTGTACATTCACTCAGGGACTACCTTACTATCTTTCCTTTCATCAGTAATTGTGGGTCCTTTATCTCCTCTGCATTGCCTGACTCATACCTGATAACATCTCCAATTCATGGTTACACTAATATAGTTTGCCTATATCAGGTAATTCATTCCACCTTCTAGAGTAGCTGAGTCACAACACTGTAATCACAGACTTTTTTGTTTTACCACATAACAGAAGTAGACAAATCATTTCAGCACCCCTGCCTCCAACTGCCTCTACGTAAGCTGAATGTAGGTCATCACAAATAAGGCTATGATACAAGATGCCACAATTTCAGGATACACTGTCTACTGCTTTCCAGATTTAACCTTCAGCTCTCTGAAATATGCCTTTTTCTCTCATTGTTTTAGTGAAAATTTGCCTTCAATAGAACTTAACATTTTGAATTAAATATAGCACTGAATATATGGAACACTTTCACAGACCTTATGCCATTGAATCTTACATTTTGTAGATGAGAAACACAAGCTCAAGGAAGTTTAACCTGTTTGCTCAAGCTTCTTATAACCCCAAAGCAGTGTGTCCCAAACTACACAAATATCAGTCACCTGGAATTACACATAGATTCATTCTAAGGCCCCACATTTGGTTAATTACATAGGTGGATCATGGGTAGTCTCCCTCTACAGTCTATTATCTGCTATTAGTATCTTATTCTTATTTTCTAGGTGGACTTCAGCCAAGAAAGAAAACTAAACCAAAGTACTTTATAAGCAAAGGAGGATATGAATGGTGTAATAAATTTATAGTAGCTTATCTTGAGTTGTCTCTTTTCTGAAGTGGATTTTATCAGAAAATGATATGGGGAAAAAAGCAAAGATTGGCGTAGTGGCTTCAGTGGTGGGCTTGTAAACCACCCCAGTGAGGATGGCTATTGGGGAAGAACTGCTGATTTACAGCATTTGCTGATTTCCATGGATAAATATTCCCACCATGGTCAATTTCAAACCACTAATGGTTTAATAACTTGCTCAACAAAATTTCTGAATATTTAACAGTTGGCCCAAATAAGCTCCAGCCTACTACTGGGTGTAGAATATATTGGAGAGAAATTGAACAATTTCCCAACATTATCTAAATTGTCCATTAGGTGGTTTGAATTGGTTGTGAACTCTCCAAACCACTCTATCTGTTGGCTTCATGCTCTGACTTCCAAAGGTGCCTCAGTATTCATCCCCCAGTCCTCATCTCTTTCAGTTTCCAAAGACATGCTCTGATATAGGTCTGGGACGTAATGAAGGCACAGATGGGACTAGTAGATGGAGAAGTTACTGGAGAAGTGGATACCTTTAGGATGAATACTCTTTCCCTCTTACCTGCCTTAGAGCGGGGGCAGTACTATAGGAGGGCTGCTCCAACTTGAGGCTGCTATCCTTGACGGGCTTTGTAGGACCAGGGTGGGAATGAAACAGGAAATATGATTTAAGGAAGCTTGGCTGTTTATCTGAGAGAAAAAAAGGGCTGAGTCTTTCTGTAGCTCCATTCACCATAGAAGAGACTCATGGTCAAAGCAGAGGGTAGGATCAACATGCGTGTGAAGTTGAGCAACAAAGAGCTGAAGATGCCACTGCCCTGCTTTTCATCCATGTTAGGCTAAAGGGGCAGACTGGCTTTTCAGAGCTCCCACATGATCAGGCCCAGTGGGGCACAACTCTAGCTAATCCATGACAGAGACTGTTCTTTTCCCTGAAGTAGCCTTTGTGTAGCTTACTCACTTAGGGAAACACTGATGATGGCTTTGACGGCCTGGGCCCTGAGCATGCTAACATGCCTGATGCCACTACATGTAAAAGTACTAAAAACATTCCAAAATCAAATGTAAATGATCTAAGATCACATACATTTCAGATTACGTTCCTTTGGTAAAATTCCAGTAGTTGGGGTATTTTCCAGATGTCTACAACTACAACAAAGATAAAATCCATTTTTGAGCACCTTGGGTAGCCAACCACAGCACTGCTCTATGTAAGGACAAACTTGTTTTGAATGTTCACTCACTTTCCTTCCAGTTGAATCCTTTCATACAATATATATGTCCATATACTCTTTTTCCTGACTAGAAAGGTAGGTGTTTTCATTTATCTTCAAGAAAGCAAAGTTAAAAATTGAACTCCCAAATGAATCAAACAGGGAACTGAATCACAGTAAAGACACAATTTTAGCACACCAGAGCAGGCAACGTGGGATTTTAAGACCTAGATTTAATTTGCCGGCTATGAGTGCTTGGTCCAGTCATTTAACCTGAGTGTTTTCCCAGCAGTAAAATGAGGAAATTTGTGCTAAAATCTCATGGCAACACTCCCTACCATGTACTAAGCAATTATGTTTATTCTTAATTCTCAAAATCATCCTTCAAGGGTTAAGAGTTCAGATCCCCATAGCAATAGAGATGAGAGCAGAAATGAATGTGCAAAAGCCTCCATACATGCATATTTGTGCACTTTTATCTGGGTTCTCAACCAAGGACACATGGAAATCTCAGCATGTAGGGTGAAGATAAGGGGAAGAGTAGAGGCAGTCATGTGCATTTTGGGAGAAGACTTTCACTATGATTCTGATATTCTCACCCCAGTCCAGCTTGTGAGATACCAGTTTCAACAAAAAAGACATACCACCAGTTTATAATACTGATTTGAGTGTATACTGTATGGAGGGACAGAATGAACTGAAAAAGGAAATGAGGAAATTTTTAGGATAATGAAAATGTAATTTATCTTGGTTGTGGTGTTGGTTTCACCATAGATGTATACATCTTTTCCAAACTCATTGAGCTGAAATCTTTTAATGATGGCAGTTCATCGTACATGAAAATATACCTTAATAAAATTAAAACATTAACAGTCTCACCTCCTAAATGCCAACAAATCTCATTTCTCAAGTAAACCACTTACCCACCAATTCAAGTGCACGTCCTTTGAGTTGTTCTTTTACTATGAATGACGGAACAGTACTGATCCCTGAACACTATCTTCTCCTCTGGGCCAGAGTAGGGCTTTTAAGAGACAGTCAGTATACTATAAAGATAAGCTGTTACAGACTGAGGTAATAACCTCAACCTTATGAGAACCACACCCCAATCCATTTAACACCTGATAGATCATGTTCATGTGTAGTGACCTTTTCTAACAGGTGAATTCAGACTTTAAAGTCTTAATGCTTAGGTAAGATAGACTATGAATTATGCAAGCTATTATAGCTAGAATTCCTTTCTTCAGTGTAGATCAGTGGTCAGTCATTAAAAATTCTGCCCTAACCAACTTTCAGTTCCAAATTTATTTTACAATATGCTTCAGTACACATTTGTACAGAAGCCAAGACGGTTTGTGTTCTAAACTCCAATTATATACTATTTTCTAAATTTACTTCCTTCTTTAGTGATTTAGTAACTTTTAAAAAAAATTATTTTAAAAGGTCAGTGGAATATAAGAAAATACTTGTATGCTCAGTTTTTTATAGCCTCATGATAAAAATTTTGAACAAACATTGTGAATTGATGATTCAGCAAGCACTTTTAACCAAATTAAGCACTTTGAACAGATTGTTCAGTTGCTGTGTAACCAATAAGCACAAATATTCTGTATATTTTATCATAAGGATCAGCTACACATTACTATAAAGATTTTATGTATTGTTTTATGAAATCCATACTTTTTTCCTTTTTTGTAATTGTTAAATTTATTGGGATGGCATTGATTGATAACAATTACATTGTTTCCAGGTGTACATATTTTTAAAAAATTTAAATTTATCATGATTTGTAAAATAAAGAGTAAGACAAAAGAACATGTCCTATGAGTGAAGATGTACACTCAAAAGGTTTGTGTTTAATTTGTAAAAACTTATTCTGCCTTGGAATTTCTACATCCTACATTTGTATAAAATACTGTGAATTCCATTTCATTGCATTTGGATTGCTGCAAAAGAAGTATCACATTTGACTAACCTATTATGAGTAGAATATTTCTAATTTTTTGTTCCATATAATAACATTCTGGAGAAGTCAAACACTTTTAAATAAATTGAATTGAAACACTTGATCAATTTTTATTTTTAAATGTCTACAAAGTTTTAATTCTCCATTATACACATAATTTTCCAAAATTCAGACATAATTCAAATGTAAGCCAGTTCTCATACAATTAGAATGCACACAAAATCAAATATATACATATTCTCTCAGCAAACTTTGTTATATAAATAGAAAAAGTATATACAGCTGGTATTTTCAATCTAAAATAAAATTATCTTAACATTGTAACCACATACAGAAGATACTAAAAACACTAAAGAAATAAAGTTAAAGGAAAAAAAATCATTTTATGACATCTACAATTACAAAGATACATAGAACCAAACTTAGGAAAATATATACTTCATGCTTGTTCATTTTTTACAATACTCTCTGGATAGATGAAATTCACAATTCTACCAGCTATCTCTAATCCCTAATACAAAAGTTAGAACATGTGGAGAACTATATAATCTGTCTTTCTATTTGGGGATTGATGTAGGAAGAATTCTTTAAAAGTTAAATGTGTATGAAACTGTGTTAAAATTTTCCGAGTAAACCGAATTGGCTATTGAAAAATGAAATAATTCTTCTTAAGTAGGAAATGTTAGAAAAAAATCCAAACACTTGAAAAGTCTTAACTTAGTAAGCAATAAAGAAAAATTGTGCTAATTGTTCCCTAAATAAAAGCAACTCATCTCGGTGCAATGTTTAATTATGTTTTGCCCCAGAAATTCTCTTTTCTTTTCTGAGCTCGAGCCAGAGTTTGAAAAGCCCGGAGACTAGAAGCTGCAGAGCGAGCAGAAATCTCTGATAATCTGTCCTCATCTGCAATGAAAGAATTATAGTCAGTGCTAAAAATATCTCATAAAATATTGTTTTATAATACTGACAGAAAAGTAAAAGCATCAAGCTTTGTAATGTCAATGTTGATTTTGACAGAAAAAAGAATTTGTTGAAATATAAGACAGTAACACTTTCAGGATAATTCACAGTAATTTCTCAATTTTACCAAATTCATAAATCAAACATTTTAATGTTAAATGAGCATTGTTCCCCTCCTGAAATCCCACTTATGTCATTACCACAACACACGGCTTATGATTTCATTATTACGTGGAAACAATTCATCATCACACTGTCTCGTCCTAGTTTAAAAAGCTCAGTTGTTCTCAGAGAAAAGCTTTTAAAAACTCTGTAAAAACAAAATGCCATAGCTTAACATGGTAATTACATGGTATTTCTAAAATCATCACTCTTAATATAGAAATACTTTACTATGCTGCCCTTTCATTATTACTGAAATTCCTCATTCTGAGTAAGCAAATCTATTATTCTTCCATTAAAAAAACAACAACAAAAAATGGATTCAAATTGCCCAGATATTTCCGTTTTAAAACATAACTTAATGTCTAGCTCATTGAATTCTGAAAAAAGTCCCAAACTTGCTAAGAGAAAATGTTTAATGCACATGAACTTAAAGTATATAAAGTATTAATTCAAATTTATTTTCAAATTCAAAATTTGTATTTCAGTAATTTCATACTCTTAAGGATGAATTAAAATTGAAATTTCAGTTGTTTGCATCAAGAATTCAAAATTCGGAGGAAGTGGGATGCCTCAGAGGGTTAAGCGCTCACTTTGCAGCCCTCGGGACCAGGGATCACATCCCAGCCCCGGCCCATGTGGACCATGTGCTGAACTGAGGTGAGCTTCCCAGGCAGGAGGCCCCCAGCCCACTTCCTGCCCTGTGCGGCCCCCACCCACCTGTGTGGAACAAAACCATGTTGAAGACTGATGACGTACAACTATGGAGTGGAGATTGCTCTGGGCCCTCCCCCTTCTCTCTGTCTCTCTCTGTCTCTGTCAAAAACAATAAAATAAATCTTAAAAAAAAAAAAAAGAATTCAAAATTCCTCCTGCCACAATTAGAAGCAAATGAATTTTTCAGAATGTAAATAAACTACACAGAAGAAAAAATTTCATTTCCCATAAACCTATTTTTTTGAGAACTGAATATTGATAAGTATAGACATTTGGGGAAAAAAATGATGAGTATAATACAAGGCCAAATTCCTTGAGCCTCCACCTAGACAAAATGGAAAAACAGAAAAGGTGCTGACTTCACTAAGTATGATGTGAGGCATGATCTCTTATCAACTGTTTGCTTCAGAAAAGATTCTCTAAGGCTTTAGGTCCCAGTTTACTCATTCGTAAGATGGGGATAATTTTACTCCCCTTACAAAGTTTCAAGGATCTAATGAAATAAAATCTATGATAATCAATTATTCCATCATTATATTATAAACTACCATATGATAAAACCTCACACTTTTGTCTTGTGTTATTTAATGATGGAAATACCTTCATCGTTAAAGGCTTCATGCTGAGTTAACTGGAAATTGTTCTTCCTTGCTTTTCCCACTTAAAAAAAAGGGGGGGAGGGGAGACAAAAGAAATTACCTTTCAAAGCTACCCAACAGATTTCTTATTTATATAAATCCTTAGTGAAAGCAGGCTGCCAAAAATTTTATTAATTTTAAATCTTTAATAGAAATGACATTCAAAGGGCCATTCATTCATTTATAATGTACTTTTTATTAACAAATATGTAAGCAAACAATGGATAATCTCCTGGAATTATTTTCAATGATAATGTTGATCTATTCTAAAAAAAAAGATAGCAGAAGGAATACACACATTTACAAAAATGACATAAATCCACAGAAAAGAAAATGGGAGAGAAGAACACAGCAACAAAACTTTGGAAAGTAGAAAGCAAAGGAAAGGGTACTGAATGTGTTATTATCATACTCAAGCAAGCTCAATCCTCAAGCAGAGGAGGGAAACCAAGAAGCAACTGTTTTGTTCCTCTAATGGCTCAGTGTTCGGGACTACTAAGTAGCACTAAAGTTGGGAGTGAACGTAAGACAGAACCAGGAAAGTGGTTGGAGTCTTTTTACAGACTGCCTGATCCTTGATATTTGCATAGGTAGGTAACTGCCCCTTTCCCAAAATAGGAAGGCAGGTTTCATCTCATCTTTAAAGGCTTATCAAAACTACTCTAACTAAATACTAGGGGTCAACTGAGGGCAAGGGTACCATATTCAAAATAGGGAGATTATATATATCTTTTATCTTCTGAAAATAAAACATGCCATTCATGAAATAAGAATAGGCTGCTGTATAAAAGGAATATGCAGTGTTAAAAAAATTCTTAGAAATTAAAAATATAGCAAAATTATTTTTAAAAAATTGAAAGAAGATAATAAATTAGTAACCCTTTCAAAGACAGAGATGGTAAAAAGAAGAGTTAAGATAAGAAAATGAAATCATAGTCAACATGCCCAACATCTGAATAATGGGAGTGCCAGTAGAAAAGGAAACAGAAAATGGAGGGTAAGAAATTACTGACGAAATAATTCAAGAAAATTTCCCAGAAGCGAGGAATTGAGTTTCCAGACTGAAATGGTATATTGAGTACTAGTAAAATGAATGAAAAGAGACCCAATGTAAAATTTTAAAGCATTGGGTATAAAGAAAATATCCCCAAAGCTGCCAGGAAAAACAAAAAGCCACGTACAAAAGATGAAAAATAAAAAGAGCAGCAGATTTCTCAAAAGTATTAATGGAAGCTAGGAAAGAGCACAGCAAGGCCTAATAAAACTAAAGAAAAACCATTTATGACCTTGAATTCTACATCTAGGCAACATCTGACAATGTCTGAAGACAAGTTTGGTGGTCACACCCAAGGAAGGCGTGCTGCTGCATCTACTATGTTGCCTTTACATGGGTGGGCAAGAAACTGAGAGACACCTCACACTTACACAAAAGTGAACTTAGGTACAGCACAAGTAACTGTCCAAAGATAAGATTTTCCTACTTAAAGAAATGTATTACATTAACTAAAAAACTAAATAACATATATAGTAGCAGTTTAAGATTTTCTTTTTAAAAGACAAAATTAAAGCCAAAATGAGTACCATTATGCTGAAATTCCGGGTCTCTCAGAGAGCCCTGAATCCTACAAGAGGGATGCCAGTAGGATGGAGCACAGGAAGGAGACGGCCTGGGTGTGTTGGCTGGATATTCTGAACTTTCTGAAACTGGAAGAGCTGCCTCAGCAAATTTGGTGATATTGATTTCAGAATCTTCCCTCAAAGGCAGAGGATCAATAGTTTTTATGCCAGCAGCTGGAGAAGTCATGAGGGCTACGGCATGACTTCCTTTCTAAATGAAAAAAGAAAAAATGATACATATGTGTGTGTGTACATATATAAACAAATATTTAAATACAAAACAAATATTTTCATAAAAGCAGTAGGAGAAACTTTATGTAACTTCCTGTAGGAAAGATTTTATATGCCTAACAACTAATACAGATTTTACTGTATTACATTCTCTTAAAATGTAAAACTATACAGGGACTTTTAGGACCAGTGGGACATTATCATTGTGGAAAATAAAAAATACTCCAAATAAAACATATTTAGCTATATAAAAAATATATACAGGGAAGCCGGGATGGCTCAGTGGGTTAAGCACTCACTTTGTAGCCCCAGGGACCGAGGATCGAATCCTGGCCCTGGCCCATGCGGACCCATATGCTGAACTGGGGAGTGCCCCCAGTTTAATTCTCACTGGGGCGAGACCCTGGCCCAGTTCCTGCCCTGTGAAGCCCCATGCCCACCTGTGGAATGAAACTATGTGGAAAAACCAATGATGTACAACTATGAAGACTGTTCTGGGCCCTCCCCCTTCTCTCTGTCTCTGTATCTCGCTCTCTCTCTCTGTCAAAAACAATAAAAATAAATCTTAAAAAAAAAAAAGATATATATATATATATATATAACTTATATGACTGATGATGAATTATTACAATTGTTACATAAGTATTTTTATAAAAAACCAAGAAAAAGACAAACCTAATTACAAAGTAGAAAAAGAGTAAGTAATCCATACACAGAAAATAAAAATGGCAAACGTTCTACCTCAGTTATAATCAACTTCAAAATAAAAGCAACAAGGTACTAATTTTTTACTTCTCAATTATAAAAATTACTTAAAAAAAAGGTATAACAGAGAGCTGGCAAGGATGTAGAAAAATTGGCACTACAATATTGCTGGGAACACAATCTTTTGGGGGAATTGGCAGAACAGCAAAAGTCTTAAATTTTTGTGTTCTCTGACCACACAATAATACTTGGAGAGTATTTATACAAGAGGAAATAATATGAACAAAAATGTAGTTAAAGGATGGATTTCAAAATACAAAAAAAAAAATAATAGGCATCTAGTTTGAAAAAATAGATTTCAAACATAAGCAACTGGTTAAAACAATTATAGCTATAGATTGCACATCATGTTATTAAAAATTTGATAAAAATTATATTTAATATGGGAATATGTTCCAAATACATTGCTAAGTGAGAAAAATAGACTATAAAGGCTTATCTACAGTGTAATAAACAAATATATTAATAATATATACCTAAATAACTAAAAAATTCAATAGTGGATGTCTCTGAACTTAGGTGTGACATCATCTATTTTCTTTTTCATTTTGGTAAATATTTTTTATTTTCCACAATGATAATGTATCACTATCCTAAAAGTCCCTGTATAGTTTTACATTTTAAGAGAATATAAACCAGTAAAATCAAATACAATTCCAAGCTCTCCTGATTATTCCTTGTAATTGTCGCTTTTAGTTACTGATTTTATCAATGCAAAATTCAAAATATTGCTTTCTGAACTTAGGTATCATTTTCTAAAATTAAAGAGCTTATTGCTTCAAAATGGAGACAGCCTCAGGATTTACCTAACATGCATATTTTAAAATCAAGATCTAAGATAAAGACCACAAATATTCCTCTTCATTCCTTTTTTAACTGTATCACTTAGAAAAACTGTTCTTTGATTTTTTTTTTTCTTTTCTACATATATATACAAAATTTGAGAGCTCGGTCAGATTGGTTTTATTATCACTAAAAATACCTGAATGGAATCTATAGAACATATTTAACTGATTTTGTAAACCGTTTTTGAGCTTAAAGCCTTATTTGCCTCACTGCCTCCACTCATCCCCAGTACAGTCCATTTTACACTGAGTTGAGAGTGATTTTATTTACCATGTAAATCAGATTTATATTTGCTTTGTTGCTTCCAATACACCAAGGTTTCCCAGTGCCATTAGAATAACATCCCATTCCTTACCCAGCCTCCCTTTTCCAACCTTATTCCCTGGCCTCTCGTGTGCGTCTCTAGGCTCCAGTCACACCAGCCTTTTACTCTCTTTAAAACTCTCACTGTTGTATATTTGCATTTGCTGTTCTTTCTACCTGGAAAACAATCTGTGCCCCAGATCTCTGTGGGCACCTCCTTCATTAGTCAGGTATTAGATAAAATGTCACCTCCTCAGAGGGGGTGGGTGGGAGATGGGATAAGAGCCTAATCCCAGAAAAATCAATTCAATGCTTTTTCCTTACTAAAAATACATTAACAGCATTGTTTCTACATATAATATACAGAATTTTCTAAAATCTGAACCTATCATTCATTTATCATATGTGACTAAAATAATCACTTCCTAAAAAGATGTTTTCCCCATAAATACAAATATTTACCTTCCTAAAATCAGTCTTTGATGTTTCTAACCCATCCCGACAGGATGTTCTTTTCCTCTGTTCCGGGACTGGAGGCTTCACTTTAGACGGAGACACTAAAACAGCACCACCTAGAAAAATGCAGAGGATGGTAAGTTTCAACTAAACTAAATTTCCATGTAGAAAAGGCAGGTTAAATAAGAAATGCACAGTGTTTGCCCATTACCAACAGCTGGAGTGGTAAGATCATGATGAGTCCTTTGGATTCCACCAAGTTCTCTCAGTTTTGGAGTAGGAAGCCTGCCTCCTTTTCCTGAGGATACAGAAGAATCTGACCTACAAATTAAAACACTCTATTATGAAGCATTTCCTCCAAGAAATAGGATCAAAAATATTTTGCCATCATTATGCAATAATAAAGTATAAAACTTTTAAGATAAAAAATTTGTTTCTAAAAAAAATAAACAAATCTACATGCAGGTAAGGGTGACTGAAGATTGGAAAAGGATGATCACTGCAAGTCAGCAACAACAGGAGAGCATTTTCCTTCTCCAAATCAGGACCTAAGTCCCATATTAGCTGCAAAACTCATGAATGAATGACAAGGGATCTAACTATGGACAAAAGCACCATTATCAATAGCAGAGAACCACTGTTCAAAGAAATCTGCATATAAATCAACAGGAACTGGCTATTTGCCAAAATCACTTATTCTAGTATTATAAAACATTATCTTTTCTTTCTTTTTTGGTATATCCATCTATATTAAAGAATATCCGCTATTTTCCTTAAATCATAGTCATTCTTCCAGACATATTTACAAATCAAGCAAATAATTAGCAGGACACAAATGAAAATAACACTAATTACTTCCTCCCCAAGTAGATCAGTGTTCAAGTATTCAATTACCAATCACTGGTGACTCAAATACCTGACTGAATCAATTATAAACCATATAGAATGCCTACTTCATGACATTAAAGTAAAATCTGCTCTTTATTAGTCATAAAACCAAAAGCATAAACCACTATACTCACTGACAAAACAAAATAACATAAACCATGTACAATAATGCTGCTATGTACTAATTAATTTTAAACTCTCACCCTTCTTCTTTCTTGTCTGCCTTAGATTTTTCATGTACTTTCAACTTCTCTAACTCTCCCATATAAGCCTGCTTGTCCCTTTCCCTTTCCTCCTCTCTCCGTAGTTTCTGTATATCTTCATTAGTATTCTCTGCATCCCAAGCTAGACGCCTTCTAACAGGTACAGCGGGAGTATCTGAAACACCCAATTTCTCCATGGTATTTTTCTCAAGCTGTTCTTCCAAGATAGGTCTTTTTTCTTCTAGTTTTGTAGAAAGACATTTTTGTAAAGTCTTATGGCTTGTAGGATCTCTGCATAACAAAATAAGTTTTATTTTAAACTTGAGTAGTTTGAGGTTTCTAGTTTATACTAACTTTAAGGAGTCTGTCATTCCACTCCACTGTTTACAACTACGTGTTTCCCATAGATATTGCCTTCCCCAGGCACTGAAGAAAAAAATCTAATTAAATATAATAAACTTATGATCTGGAGTTTCTATTAAAATATTCAAAAATAAAATATTTTTATCTCCTCTTACTCTCACCTTCACATATTTCATCACCACTGACAAAACTCATGTGTTATCTCCTAAACTGGCATTTATATGAGTACACATAAACTAGGACTCTACGTGGTCTAACTTGTTCAGTTAATCAACTAGAGTTCATGTACAAACTCAAGTGTACTTGTGAATCTAGTAAGCTGATTCAAACTTTATATTTTAGATAGATTAATCTTTTCCAGGTATTGTTAAAGAACAGATTTTGTGATAAACTTTTAAAATATAAATGTCATAATTAGCACTTACTCATAAAGTTCAATTTAGTATGTATGACTATAGAAATATACTATAAAAACTAAAAACTATTTGCTACCAAATCAGTTGCAATATCTCTTATAAATAATTAAATCACATTCACTTTAAAATTCAAAGCTGCAGAGAATTTTCCCATAAAAGCAGGACCTAAATTGCCTATTAACCAAGAAAATTTATTAATGAATGATAATGGATTTGACTAACAGCTTACCTCTACAGTTCTTTTATAGCTACTATATAATCATCCCTGTTCTACTTTTAATTGTTAACAAGAAATATCATACAATCCCATATTCTAGATTTATATTAGGTATCATTTATACACAAGTGTGTAAAGCAAATATGTATACTTTCATTTCTCATTAATAGGCTAAAAATAATTAAATATATTAATAAATGAATGGCACATCTCCATGTGACCAGAGGATAAATTCTGAGTAGTCATGTCATTTTCCTATATAATTGCATGATCTTCATAAGCTACAACATACTTTTTCACCATATACAAAGGACATCTCACCCAGCAAGATCTAGTGCTCTAATGTTATTACTGATGGTTCCTTCTGAGCTCGTGGTTGAGGAGACATCCCAACAGCAGTTGTTATCAGACAAAATCTGATTCAGATGGTCCCGAGAAAAATGTGTTCCCAGAACTCGTTTCCTATAAAATTCAGCTTTCTCTCGAAGTTCTTTAACCTATATAGGAGAGTTAAGATATCATGAATTACTGTAAATGCTCTCTTGCAAACATCACCAAGTGGCATATGAAAGACATTGCACACACAGCCAGAGACCAAGGAGAAATTAAGGCAAAAACAGCCACATATATTCATTAAAACTATATGCATTTTTAAGCAGAAATTAAAACAGTCAAGCTAAAGCACAATGCAGTTATTGTATCTCAGGCCAGCAGGCAGGGAGAAATTTGTAGCAGCTAAGAAAAATATTTAGAGAAACCTACTTTTTATTTCAACTGAAATTATACAAGTACTCTATGCATGATTATATTTTTTTAAAAAGCAACCAACCTCTGCATACCACATGGCATTCAGAGAACCCTAGAGGAGGAATACAGAAACATACTTAATGACAGGTTAATGCCATAATTTAATATTAACGGGAATCAATAAAATACATTATCCTTTCTTCTAAACATATATCAAACTTGTCAATCAAATTTGTTAGTATTTTTAGTAATATTTCATTCAGTAACTAAGATATCATCTGGAAGATTACTGACAGGCCAGAAATCCCTAGCCCCAGTCTTAGTTTCCTGATTTTATATACAACTGCTACTAGTATGGAAGTCCCTACTGAGAGTCATAAGGCTTCCCCCTCCAAATTCCTCAGCATTACCTTGGAATCAGCCAAACTTCATTTTTTATAAAACTGTATTAAATATATAGAAAAATTTTAATCCCACAAAAGAACTGTAATATATTCAACATAGAATACAAAAAAAAAATGTTCTAATAAACTATAAGGTGATGTGAATAATATGCAAATTACATTTTCATGTGAAATGGAAACTTCTTTCACTTATTCGAAACCCTTTCGTTTTATGTCATACTGCCACCTGCTGTCTTCCCTAAATACAATTCCACAATGTGAAAAAAATTGGTTGCACCTTAATATTGTCTAAAATAATCTGTTATGGAAGCCGGGATAGCTCAGTGGGTTAAGCGCTCACTTTGCAACCCTGGGGACGAAGGATCAAATCCCGGCCCTGGCCCGTGCAGACCCATATGCTGAACTGGGGAGTGCCCCCAGTTCATTTCTCACCGGGGTGAGGCCCCGGCCCAGTTCCTGCCCTGTGCAGCCCCGCTCCCACCTTGGAATGAAACTATGTGGAAAAACCAATAATGTGCAACTATGGAGATTGTTCTGGGCCCTCCCCCTTATCTCTGTCTCTCTGTCTCTGTCTCTCTCTCTCTCTGTCAAAAACAATAAAAATAAATCTTTAAAATAATCTTGTTATATTACCTCAATAAAATTAATAAAATAATCTTTATTCTCAAAAGGCTATAAGTTTTTCTATCATAAAGATGGAATACTGTCTGGATACTGTCTGCTAAAACTGATTCTTTAAGGCAAAAAAAGCCCTCCAAAACAAAAAACAAATTATGAAACCAGGCTTTGCAAAAAGCAACTGGAGAAACATTCTTGCCTCCTTAAGGAGATACTATTGAACGCAAGGGAAAAAGTTCTACAACTCTAGGGAATTAGTGAAAGCGAAGTACATCCACCATGGCATAAAAAACCATATAAACTCTAATGAACCAAACCTGAAACATTCCTAAAGAATAATACAAAATACTGTTTTCTTCACTGCCAAAAAACATTGAGCCATATCCATTTATGATTTCTTTCAACTCCTGTACTTTAAGAAAAATTATAAGCACAGCAAGGTCCACAAACAAGATTGTTTTGTTAAACGTCATTTATAACCATGATGAGAAGCTATAGAAATGTAACTCTTGTTCATATCAATTGGCCTGTGATAAATCTGGTTTCATTATGTCATTTCACCTAAAGTCACAGAACTTACTGATGATGTTAAATGAGGATTTATAAAAGTGCTTTTTTAATTTAACAGATAGAACTGAGTTACATGGGTTGAGTAAACCTATCAACCAAAGTATTCTGAATGCACAGGAACCTTGTTTAAAGTGTCTTAATATAATCCAGATTTTATTCCAAACACGCACTCTCATTTTTCAAATGTTTTATGGCCATTCCACCACCTACATAATAAAAACTATAAGCCTTAGCATTGCTTCTTCCTCTGTGTTCCTAACATCCTTCATGCATATTCCCATTAGTACTTATTTCATCCTACTAGAATTAATTGCTCATGCCATTCTCCCCCATTAATCTATGAACTCCTTGAGGTGAGAAAGGATGTAATCTTTAAAAGTGTTTTGAGTGTGGACTAAGCGCTTAGCCTGAGCTAGAAGGCTGGTAGCCAAAGATAAGTAAGAAAGTCCCTGACTCAATGCATTCACAGTTTGGTACGGAGGCAGATCTTCTCCTCTGTGACAAATTATAACGTTAGTGGTACGGTCTGTGCCATAATAAACAAAAGAGATAGAACTGGTTCAAAAGGGAGGCCTATCAGTCTTGTACTGTGTTTAGGGTGGTGTGGGAAGAAGCAGTGAAGGAGGCTGCATTCTATCCATATGGGACAACCTTACTGTTTGATAAATGAGAGGTTGGACAAATATCCTCTCCACATACATAGCCATCCAGTTTTAACTGACATAAACTTTTGAACGAGGAAGGAGAGGAGATACTGTAAAACTTTGGTTTACTCAGTTCTATTTAGTACTGGCATTCAAAACAATGTTTTAAATTTATTTTGTCAGCAATCTTTATTAATAATCTTAATGCTGTTACAATATTTTACAAATACATAATTTTAAACTTCTATAATCCTACACTAAGATGAGAAATTAAAAAGGTTGGTATCTCCCAAAGTAAGGTATTCTACCAGAGAAAGTAAAAAATAATCAATGGTATGAACTCAATACGAAGAAAAATCCTACAATCAATCACCAGAGCCACTAAAAAGGATATGAATAATCCATTCAAAACTCAATTAAAACAACACACACATCTCTTTGCAGGTGAAATATTGTCAACAGATTATAGAACAAGCACTCCAAGTAGAAAGTTTTCATTTCTGATTTTCTTTCCCCAAATTAAGAACTCAGCTAAATCATTTAAAACGTATAGACACAAAATTCAAATTCAGAAAACTGGGGCAATGAAAATACTTTTTTCTGAAAATCATACCCCCAAAATGAGGAGTCATCTTATACTTAGTAGTCCTTACACTGTCAAATTACAGAATGTCTCTCAAATGTGGGACTTTATCGTGAAATAAAGTCCTATTTGTGGAAGATACATTAGAAAAAAATTACCCAGAGAACAAATGGATGGTTGCCACATGGGAGGGAGAGGAGCAGGGAGTTGGCAGGGGCTGGGTAAAAACGGTGAAACTGACTAAGAAGTACAAATTGCCAGTTATAAAAATGGTCACTAAGATAGAAATTAGAGCATAGGAAATATAGTCAGTAATATTGTAATAACTATGTATGGTATTAGATAGGTACAAGGCTTATTGGGGTGATCACAATGTTGTACACCTAATATACTGTATGTCAAGTGTAACTGAAAAGTTTTTTTAAATTACCTCAGCCAATGTAATCTTGATGATTAGATTACCTAACAATCAAGAAAAAAGAAATTTTAACATAGGTTTGGTAGTTTTTCTGAGGATGGAAACTTACAATTATAATTGCTGGCTATTATTAAAAACAATACTTTAAGTGAGCATTTTAAAAAGCAATGGTTATACATGTGTTATGGAAATAAGAAAAATATACAACCACTGGATATATAAAAACCACCACCCTAATGTTGTATGAATAGGTACTTGGTATTTAGGGTAAAATACCCAGCGACAAGACTATAAATAGATTTAAAAACTACAATATTTCGAACATAGAAGGAAATACAGATGATATATGGGCTAGAAAACTATAACATGACTCAAAAAGTGAGTTGACATTCTAATGATAATAAAGTCATTGATGTCCAAGTACATTTGAAGAGTGTGAATAATGTTCTTTCATGTAATATTAGGAATGGGAAAACAGGGGAGTACCTTATGTGTAGATACCTCATAGGCAGCC
This sequence comes from Craseonycteris thonglongyai, assembly GCA_004027555.1. Lineage (NCBI taxonomy): Eukaryota > Metazoa > Chordata > Mammalia > Chiroptera > Craseonycteridae > Craseonycteris > Craseonycteris thonglongyai. Next base: position 8,438 of record PVKE010016497.1, on the reverse strand, counting down.
ACATACAGTAAATATCTTCTAGTTAAACAAGGAAAAAACAGAAAAAAAGAAATCTACGGCATAAAATATGGCCCATATTAAATGTCTATGACCTGGTTCAACTATAACTGTTATCACTGTCAGTGACCACTGACCTCTTCACTAAAAATTCTTATTCTTTTCTTACACTTATTAATAATTATTAGTAAGTAATTCAATTTACTTTTTGAATTACTTTGTCCATAGAGGTCAAGACAAATTATGCCACTAGATTATAAATCTTTACAATCACCAATAGCAATTAATAAAACAAACTGACCCCCAAAAGTCACATTACCAAGACATAATAGGAAATCTTAAAAAGACAGATCTTAAATTAACAACGAAAACAAAGAATGTTCTCTTCTATCAGGGCAGGATAAGGACTGTCACCTTATCATGACTTCAGATATAACAATCCTCTCAGTCCATTAAATGTTTAGATCTGAGATCTTAACTCATCTTAGTTTAAAGATATCTCAGAGACTAAGAGAGAATTTTTCCAAAACAAGGAGCCTCTCATGAACCAACTTAGTGAAACACCTGAACAGAACTGGCTGACACCTATTGACTGCCCACACTTGGTGTCCTGCTTTTGTCCTCAGCCTTTCCTCATTCCCCATTAGATTCCTCAGACACAGACTTCCTTCACAAGTTTAGTTCACTCGGTTCCTTTCTTCCACCATGGCTGCTTTCAATGCTCATATTTATTACTATAACTTGATCTCACCAGGATGAATATATAAATTTTGCCCCCAATAATATCTGGGGTAGCTTCGAGCTTTGTCCTTACTCTCCCTGTATTACCTCTGAGCCATGCTGAGGTAGTAAAGTACAGTACTAAGAGCAGCCATGATAGAAGGGAGCAAGTAACCTCCTGAAACAACACCTAGAGCACAGGAGTCACCAGGATATGAGTCAGGAATCCACCAGTGCAAAGAGCCAGCAGCTCAAAGTGCCAACAACCTCCCCCAGAAGCCGATTACGTATAATTTTTAGCCATGATTTTAAGTATGGAGCTAAATAAAAGACTCATTCCCCATCCAAATCACCCTCTCTTCATAATGATGGGGGAGGGAGTATTAACTGATGTCTAGTCTAAACTATTTTAATTTATCTTCACACAGAAAAGGCGGAAAACTATCAAGATGTGGTTTAAAAGATGCTAATTATACAATAACCAAAAAAGCTCCATTGTTTATCCTTTGACTATTAGTAGCTAGCACTAAACTAACACTTCCCAACTCAAGAGTTACCCTTTACCTCAAACTTCTCTTTACGATCCTCAGAATTTCCCCAATATGTCAGCATATCCCAACACTGTAACTCAAACTTCTATCAGCACTCCTTCCTTGTACTTACAAACTGTTATACCACCACATGCTGACAGGGATTAACACTATCAGACAAACTAATCTCAAAAATTAATCAATCTTCAATTACAAGGGTGGAGGTCTGGATGTCATAAAATAATCAAATCTATCATGTTACAATTCTATAAACTGACTTTATTAACACAATCAAATACTGATTATAAAAAAGTTTTACTTTAAAGACTTTATAATAATAAATATTAATCTCTTAGGAACTAGTTGGTATCAAAAAAGTAAACACACTGATAATCATATCTTAATACGTATAATTTTAAATTCCTAATACTATTTATGCTATTATTATAGTATACATCTTCAAATTGTAGTCTCTATTACTAAGTTAAATTTACTGATATAAGCTCAAAGAAAATGTGGTCTTACTGAGCTTATGTATACTCACCTGATTTGGTATGTTTTCCTTCACACGTGTCCAAGCCCCAGCTTTATATAAATACTGGGTTGGGCTCAGAAATTTTGCTCTATATTCAGAATTCACCTTCCTAACAGAAATAAAATTAGAGTAAATATTTCACTGTGTCAATCACCTAAATACTATGCTATTTGTCTTATAAAATACATACCCAAGTCGTTGATGTCTCCATGGAGTGAGCTTCTTTTTAGTCTTCTGGTTTAAGTCTTTTGATTCCATCTTTGCTTCTAATTTTAAAGAATCATCTGTTTTATTACACTAAAATGAAAAAAAAAATTTTAAGTTTTTATGCTTAAAATATTTTACACATTAAAGTGAAAGCATAAGTATTATAAGGTGTACTTGGATACTGCATTACAATTCTGCTTTCAGAAGTAAGTTTCTAAAGATAACATGGAAATTACAAGAAATCAACAAGCAAATTTTGAAAATAGTATATCTGGCTATTTTTTTAAGTATTTCTGCTCAGGATATAGTTTCTAACAGTAAAAATTTTAGATCCTTGGCTAGGAAAAACATTTTTTAATTAATAAACACCTAAATAAATAAATTTTATGTTACTACCTAATGAACAATGATCTTACATTTACCTTTGATATTCTAAATTTACATTGAATTGTGTTACAATAATTCAATATAAGGTCCCAATCAATAAGTTATCACATTGCTTTACTGAATAGAACTTTCTTTTCTTCAAGAACATCAAAGGTCCCAAAAATATTTTTTACATATCTATTATATTTTACTTTTAGTCATATAATTTCTATTTTTAGAATCCATAAAATATCAGGTATAATACTGCAGGAGATTAAAAAAACAGGACTTATGTTTACCTATAATTTAGAGTAATTTAACATGATGCTGTAACTTAAAATACCTATAATTGCACACAGAAGCAGGTGTTTGTATATCATGAGGTAAACCACATGAATTATACTGGCTATAATTTGGCATGGTAAAACTTTGGTTTAAAATACATGTGTGTTTTTGTTTGATTTCCATTATTTAATTTAAAATATGTGTTTCCATCACTACTGTTACTTCTGGAGTTCACATTACTATAAGGACAATCATTTGATATTATTAATAGTTATAGCAGACTTACTTGCTAAATGAGGGCTGTCTGCAAAGTATCCATTTATGTAATATAAAAAATAGAGGCATTTATGGCTGGATTTTTTTCTGGACAGCCCTTGTATTTGTTAAGCAAATATTTAGTTATTTATATCTCTGTCTCCCAAGAGCTGTTTAGGGTTTAGCATGATTATCATTGTATTCTCAGTACCTATCCATTGCCCAGCTGAGCTTGACATTTAATGAGCAAATAAATTAATGAACTAAAATGAATAAAGTCTAAACTGAGGACTTCATTTTGTTTAAAGAATTGATGAATACCTTCTTTTCAGGAGATACTGTTTCAAAATGTGTGTTCTCTTTCATATCATTTCTTAATTTGGGGTCTTTCACTGGAGATAAACCCTTGAAATTTCTTTTGTATTCAGTTTCATGGGTGATTGAGTTACCTTTGAATTGTGGAACAAATTTGCTTTTATTGTGGAAAACCTTAAAACAAAAATGACTTTAGTTTAGTTTTTTGTGGGTTAAATATATGGAATTTAGTTTTTCGGTTGCTTAAAATATGTCACATAAAGTTGAATCATAAGATATAAAAAAAGGAAGAACTAGTAATATATGTGACTGTTTGTAATTTCACATGTCTAATTAACATCCAAAGGGCAACAAAAGCAAAAATATACAAACATAAGATGTCATCAAGATGCTCCATAAGAGGAAGATTCTTGAAATCTCTCCTGGAAATTACAACAAATTGAACAACTATAATCCAACAAAGGAATCCCTAATCAACACATAACCTCTGCTGAGGGACCCACCATCGCAAGGAAACACCTAAAGGTTGGAGAAAAGGGGGCAGGAGAGAAGGGAAGGAGGAAACAGGGATGGGGCAAAGGGGCAATGGGAAACAGCCCAGAGCCCGGCAGAGAGAAGGAGATGGAGGCCGAAGAATGCGGGCTGGACACAGAGCAATCCTGGGAGAATTAGGAACTGAGGCGGTAGAAGAGTGGAAACACAGCTCAGCGCAGTCCTACAAAGACTGGAGCACAGACCCAGGAGAGGTAAAAAATGAAGATGGTGGCACATGCACCTTCTCTGGCCCTGTACATTATGGGCAGAGAGGCTGGCTTGTATTGGGGCTAAACCCCGCACCCAGGATGGCGAACTTGGAACACACAAAGAATGTAACCCACACTGCCCCCACTGCCAGGCAGAAATTATGGACACAGAGCATGGCCACCTTCTCTCACCCTTCTAGAGCTCACTTTCCCCATCCTCTGCCCAGAGCTTACAGGGAAGGAAATGTAGGGGCTAGTCAGCTGAAGTCTGAACATCAGCATTACCCAGCCCACAACAAACCCACATCTCCCCCAACAAACCCCACCCCACCCTTTCTGGCTGAAACCAGCAGTGGGGAGGCGGGGTGGGGGTGGGGGGTGGGGGGTGGGGAGGGAAGCTGAGACACCCAATTGGGGCAGCTTCTGCTTGCACTGAGATTTCAGGGCTGCAGAGTCCCATCATCCACCATGTCCTCCCAGCAGGGTGGTGTACCGAAACCAAGGGAACTGGGTAAAAGAGGAAAAAACCACCTCCCAGAAAATCTCCCAGCATGAGAAGACCGAAAAAACAAAAAACAAAAAAAAAAAACAAGAAAAATAAACCACTGCAGCCCAAGAGCTCCAGCGACACCTACTGGGAAGTGAAGGAAAGTCCTCTTCATATCTACCTGTGGCAAGATCCACTCTTGTAGATCCATGACCAGGAAGAGAACTGCACTGATAGCTATGAATATTCAAAGAAACAAAGCTGCTCAGATAGAAAATGAAAAATCTCCAGAAAAGAAACTTAAAGACATGGAAATAGGTGACTTAAATGGCAGAATTTAAGGTCACAGTTCTGGGAAAAACAAAAAACAAAAAAAAAACCCCACACATACACAGAGAGGCAGTTTAATGAACTCAGATAGGAAATACATGAACAAAAGGAACATTTTTAACAAAGAAATTGAAACTTTAAAGAAACACTAAATAGAAACTAGAGGTGAAGAATGCAATAAAAGAGGTGAAAAATAAAACAGCTACCTAGCATAGGAAGCAGAGCCAACCAGAGGGTGAAAATAATTAGTGATATGGAAGACAGAAATATGTATATTACACAGATGAAAAAAGAGAGATGAGAATTAAAGGAAATGAAAGAACTTTACAAGAACTATCTGACTCCATCAGAAAAAAATAACATAAGAGTAATGACTATACCAGAAGGAAAAGGGAACAAGAAGGGCACAGAGAGTCTATTCAAATAAATAGCTGATGAGAACTCCCCAAATCCATGGAGAAAATTGAACCCTAGAATTCAGGAAGCAAACAGAACACCTAATAATCTCAATCACAATAGCCCTTCTCCAAGGCACAATATATTAAAGCTGTCAAAAATTACTGACAAAGAAAGAATTATCAAGGCAGCCTGGGAAAAGATTACCGTGTTTTCCGGAGTATAAGACGACCCCCTAATTTTACAGTTAAAACATAGGTTTAGGCCTATATTCGGCCCCGGCCCGTGCGGAACCATATGCTGAACTGGGAGCTCCCCCAGTTCAGTTCTCTCTCTTTCTCTGTCTCTGTCAAAAAATAAATAAATAAATAAATAAAAAGAAAATGGACTACTGTTTATATGAAACTTTATTATACATAAACTTAACAGTAACCACTAAAAAAAAAAAAAAGAAATCCAGAACTGAGACACATAACATAAAAGTAGAGAAACAGAAAAAAGTCATAAAACATCATCAAACTAAAATAAGTGACAGAAAGGAAAAAAAAAAAGCGAAAGAACAGTCAAGATACCAAGCTATCAGAAAGCAAAAGATAAAATGGCTATGGAAAATCTTCGTATTTCAATCATTACCCTAAATATAAATGGCACCAATAAAAAGACAGAGTAGCAGATTGGATCAAAAAACAAAATCAACAATATGCTGCTTCCAAGAGACACACCTCAGCTATAAAGACAAATACAGACTCAAAGTGAAAGGGTGGAAACAATACTCCAAGCAAACAGCATCCAAAGAAAAGCAGGTGTAGCCATACTTACAAACACTGTCTGGAAAAATCCAGCCATTGTCAATATAACAAGAACAGTTACATGGCTAGAGACTTTCTAAATAACTCTCCTATGTGACGAAACAGACTTCAAGATAAAAAAAAAAAAGTAACAGGAGACAAAAATGAACATTTCATAATATTAAATGAGACAATACAAGAAAACATACACCTAATAATATACAAGGTCTGATCAAAAAATACAGTGACAGAATGCTGTTGCCAAGTGCTACCCAACAGAAAGGCAGGGATCTTCAATAAGGGAAATGGTGCATCGAACCATAGTACAGTGTGTGACAAGTTTCAGCTCTTCAGTGCAGTCAGTTGGATGTGAACTATGGTTAAGAGAAGGTATGTTTTAAAGTGTGCTATAAATGATAGATCACAAAGAATTAACATAAATTTCTGTCAAATAAAAATATTACGGTATGTCCTCACCTACCTTATTCACCAGATGTTGGCACTGTGCAACTTCTGGCTCTTCCCTAAGGTCAAAATGACCGTAGATGGTAAATGTTCTGAATCAATTCAGGACATCAAGGCAGCCATGACAGCACAAGTAAAGATACTCACAAAACAAGACTTCTAGATTCAGTTCAGAAAGTGGCAAGAATGGTAGAATAAGTGTGCTTGAAGCAAGGGGGAGTATTTACATGGGGATTAATGGCAATATGCCTTTTACTGTAATAAATATTGTATTAAAAAATCGTATTTTTGGATCACACCTCGTTTATGCCCCAAATCAGGAAACAGCAAATTTTACAAAGCAACTACTAAAAGAACTACAGGGAGAAACTAACAAAAACACAATTATAGTAGGAGACCTAAACACCCCGTTGACAGCCATGGAGAGGTCAACCTAATAGCAAATCTATAAGGAAATATCAACTTTAAATGATATATTACACTGGCAATGCCAGGAAAGCTCAGCAGTTGAGTGCTTGCCTTGCAATTGCAAGGTCAGAGATTTGATTCCCAGTCCCAGCCTGTGCAACCCCATATGCTGAACTACAGTGCAACTGGTAACCGCTGGGATGGCTTGGCAGTGAAGGGTCTCAATGGGAGGCTCCTGGTTCAGTTCCCACCCCTCACAGCCTTATATATACCTGTATGGAATGAAACTATGTCATAACTAATGATGTACAACTAAGGAGACTGCTCTGGGCCCACCCCACTTCTCTCCCTCCTATCTCTCTCTCTCATCTTCTGTCAAAACAATACAATAAATGTTTAATTTTTTATTTAAGATTTATTTTATTGTTTTAGACAGAGAGAGATAGAGACAGAGAGAGACAGAAAGAGAAGGGCAACGGCCCGAGCACTCTCCATAGTCGTATGTCATCAGTTTTCAACAGTTTCATTCTACATGGGAAACTTGCCCCAGTTCAGCATATGGGTCTGCGGCCACAGCTGAGATTTAATCATCAGGCCCCAGGGCTGCAAGGCGAGCACTCAACCCACTGAGCCATCCCAGTATCCCCAAATAAATCTTTAGAAAAGAAAAAATAAATAAATGATACATTATAGCAATTGGACATAACTGACATTTACAGGATACTTCATCCTATAACACAAGACTATACATTCTTTTCTAGTGCACATGGAACATTTTCATGAATAAACCGTATGCTGGGTCACAAAGCTAGCCTCAGCAAATTTAAAAAGACTGAAATCATACCAAGTGTATTCTCTGGCCACAAAGCTTTCAGAGTAGAGGTAATAGCAAAAAGAAAACAAAAACAAAAATACATATCCATGGAAATTAAACAACATGTTATTTAAAAAAAATGACTGGGTCAAAGAAGAAATCAAAGAAGAAATCAAAGAATACAGAGAAACAAATGAGAATAAACACATTATATCAAAATTATTAGGATGCAGTGAACACAATAGTAAGAAAATTCATATCATTACAGGCCTACCTCAAGAGACAAGAAAAACTGTGGAAGCCAGGATGGCTCAGCAGGTTAAGTGCTGGCTTTGCAGCCCTGGGAACTGCAGATTGAATCCCAGCCCTGCCTGTGCAGACCCATATGCTGAACTGGGGTGTGCTTCCCATACGGAAGGTCCCCAGTTCGGTTCTTGTCCCCTGGTTTGACCCCTGGCTTGAGGGGGCATGCCTCCCATGCGGGAGGCCCCCAGTCTAGTTCCTGCCCTGTGCAGCCCCCACCCACCTGTGCGGAACAAAACCATGTTGAAAACTGATGATGTACAACTATGGAAACTGCTCTGGGCCCTCCTACTTCTCTCTGTCCCTCTGTTTCTGTCTCTGTCTCTGTCAAAAACAATAAATCTTAGAAAAAAGAGAAACAAGAAAAATTTCAAACAGTTTGATCCTGTATCTTAAACAACCAGAAAAAGAAGAACAGCTGAAACCCAGTCAGCAGAAGAAAAAATAAAAATAAAAATTACAGCAGAATTAAGATAGAGAAAAAAAGAGGGGAA
>PVKE010016496.1:0-31939 GCA_004027555.1 Craseonycteris thonglongyai | reverse complement strand
AGTCTGTTTTCCCTCTGGGGGTTTGCCTATCAGATGGGCTTCTCTTTATTTTTTCTTTTGGACTCAGTTGTGGGAGAAGGAGATTTTGGGAGAGGGTTGGGGGAAGCAGACAGCTTCTGTGTCCTGGGGCACTTCAGGTTGCTGTCTTAGCTGTTAGATAGCAGGGTAGTAAAGGTGTGGCCTGGGGTGGGTGCATGTGTGTAGGAGCTAGGGTGGGCCTGAGACACAATAGCAGATTGCTCTTTCAGCAGGGGGGCTGGTGGTTCAGTGGGGGCGGGGCGCAGGAGCTCTGGTCTTTCCTCCTCCTGGCTGCCCCTCCTTCAATCGTATCTGTAAGGTACGCCCGCAGGGCAGCACTTAGATGGGCTGGGCTTGGCAGAGGCCCCGGTCGGCCGTGCAGTCCCGCGCACAGGCAATGACACCGCGGAGACCCGGCAGGCAGCCCAGTTGCACGCGCTGTCCGCCATGCCCCAGAGGCCCGGTGGGCAGGGCGCCAAAAGCCGGTCCCGCGAGCAGGCAGCGGTGCTGCGGCGGCCTGGCGAGCAGGGTGCTAAAAGCCCTGTAGCGCACCAGCGAGCAGGCAGTGGCGCTGCGGGCGGCCCGGTGGGCTGGGCGCCGAGAGCCCAGCCGCGCAATTCCATGCAGGCAGAGTCACTTCCGCGCAGGCAGAGTCGCGGCAGCGGCCTGGTGAGCGGGGCACCAAAAGCCCAATTGCACGCTGGCAAGCAAGCAGCGGTATCACTGCGGCCCGGTGGGCGGGGCGCCAAAAGCCCAGTTGCACGCTGGTAGTCTCGCTGCAGAGGGCCAGTGGGCGGGGCGCCGAAAGCCCTGTGCGCACAGGCCGTAGCTCGGGCGGCAGCTGCTCTACGCTCCCGGCTCTGTTGAGACCGCCGGATTCACTCCAAGCACGTCCAATGCAGCTGTGCCCACTCAAGCCCCAGCCCTCACTCCAAGAGCCCTGTCCTCAGAAGGCGCTCCCTCACAGTCAGTCTCCTCCGTAAATCAGGGGTGCTGAGCCGTTGCGGGCTGGTGCCCTGCTCTCACCCCGCCTGCCGGGAAGTGCCGCCGCCCTGCTCCACAGTCCCTGTTCCACTTTAGGCTCTGTGATCTGATTAGGGCACTGCGTGCTGTCCCTTGAGTTCGGATGTTAAATTGTCCACAGTTTTGTGGGGCTTCCACGCTCCCTAGGTCTCGGCTTCCAGCCCGCCCTTGATCCAGCTCCACTTGACCGTAGTCCCCCAATCCCCCTTTGTGTTTGCCAGCCCCGGGCCATGCTCCGAGTCTCTGTCCCCGAACCGCTGCTTCCCTTTCCCTCTCCCGCTCTCCCCTTTTTTTCTAACCTTTGTGTGTTGTTCTGTGTTGTGTGGTTCTCTTAGTTGAGGTTTCTTCTCAGGGTTTCCCCTGTGGATTCCCCTCTGTTCACAAGGCCCTTCCCAGGCAGTTATCGGCGTTCTCCTCTCATGCCGCCATCTTGGATCTCATTTGTTATTGTTATCTAACATTTTAGTTCCACCTTGTTTTATACTCTGTACATCAGTCATTATTATTATTTCATACAGTCAAAATATGTTTATTCACATTCATCAATTTGATCAGCATTACTTTTAAATATAGTTCTTTCTTCTTGGGTCAACTTCCTTCTTTCTAGGACACATTCATTAATATTTAGCAGTTTTTGTTTGAAAGTATACTTTGCCACCACTCTTGAAAATTTACTTATTGAGTATAAGAGTAGAACTCTAAGTTAAAAACTCTTTTCCTCAGCACTCTGAAGTTATCATTCCATAGTCTTATGGCTTCTACTGTTATATCTGCTCAAGTCTGCTAGTCCTCTGTTATAACTGCTTTTTCTCTACAGTTAATATTAAGGCTCTATCTTTGGTTTTGGTATTTTGCAATTTTACTGTGGTACCTAGATGCAGATTAAATTTGTCCTGCTCAGGACTAACTCTGGGCATTTATGGCTTTATCAAGTCTAGAAAATTTTGGCTGTTATTTGTTTATTGACTCTCACTCTTTTCTGTTTTTGTTTCTTCTAAAATTCCTATTAGACTTCTATTCAAATTTTTCATTCCACCTTTCATGTTTCTTAACCCTCCTTTCCCTTTTCTCCTCTTTACCTATTTTTTTAAGGCATTCTGGGTAATTTCTTAAAATTACTATTTGTGCTCACTAATTCTCTTTAGGTGTGTCTAACCCGTACACAAAGTTATTAAAACTTCACTACAAAGCAAAATCTAACACAGCACTGAGAATACCTGAACTAGAGCTACGGTATGTGTATCAATGAAGGTCAATCTCACCAAGAAACTTAGTTAAGAGCAAGTCAGAAGAACACATAGAGTATGTTTCCATGTCTACTGTTTAGTGACATATACTTGTATGGTAAACTTAGAAAGAAAAGCTAGAAAACAGTAAACACTAAAATTCAGAAGGATGGTCACCTCTGCATAGGAAGATAGTGAGGAAGCAAATGGGAGAAGGACACAAAAAAGACATTAAAGGTTCAGTAGTGTTCTATTTCTAAAGCTAGGTGTTTCTAGTTCCAAAGTTTATGCATATGTTCCTTATATCCTTTTACACATATGGAATATTGTTTGTTTGTTATTGTTTTAAAAAAGTTTCACATGTTTTTATACTTTCTTTATGAAAATGAGAAAGATGGCAAACCTCTGAGAGGATAAAACCTTTTATGATGATTTGAATGTTGATATTCTCTGCAGCATCCATGAGGTCTTATCAGTTGTCTCTCTTGACTCTCTCTGAGTTTGCAAATTTCCACCTACCCGACCTTACTGTTTCACAATTTTATTCCTAGATAATCTGATTTTAACTTGTGGTCAATTAGTACAGCAGCATCAGGGACTATCACAAAATCATTACTGATACGGTTTCAAGCTCTCTGGAAAACAAGTCTAGGGTAAGCACTCTGAATTCCTTTTCAATAGACACATTTATAAAGGGTTTATTAAAGAAGATTGTTTCAACCTCTTAACATTTTCTCTAAGCAAAACTGCTTTAATAATATCACCCTCTGACCCTCTGAAATCTTGAGGTGGTAAAACATATGATACATTAAAAATTTTTGCCTTCTGAACAAGGAATTCGTATCTGTATGCTGGAGAATAGAATACCATGGTTTCTACTTTGATTTTGACATAGTTATTCATTAGTCAAAATCTGGATCCACAAAGGGCGCTCAACACAGACACATCTCAATATATACACATAGAGATGGACTATATCAGTGAAATTTACCCCAAAGTTCCAAATTTTCTTTGAAGAAACAGCTTTTGCTATAACTCCACGAGCAACTTGATAAGCAACTGTTACCACTTTCCTTAATTCTCATGACTAGTTTTTTTTATAATGACTCAAATTAATAGTAAAATATGATACTGGAGGTGGGCACATAATACGATGCATGAATGATGTGATGTGAACTTGTACATCTGTAAACTATCCAATTGTTACCAACCAATGTTGCCTCATTAAATTTAACAATAAAAAAAAATAGTAAAATGACCAAATGATACCAACAAGTGGGAAGAAGAAAAGGACAGGGACCTAGGCATAAACCCAGTGGATGATGCCCTTCTGTAAATAACCAAGATGAGGCCACTATCCCAGCACTGTGCTAATTCTTAATATCCACATCAGTATTTAAATCTGATCTAGCCTGACAATAACAGATTCAGAAATTTCATAAGGGCTGGAAATTCTGTTCCTTTTTTTCACTGCTATAGTACTAACCACCAAGAAACAGTGCCAACCATATAGCAGGTATTAAATAAATATTTGCTGAATAAATGAATCAGAGCTGGAAAAGGATGCCTATGTAAGTGGTGGCACTTAACCTTGATTATCTTAGTTACCTACCAAGAGCTAGAAAATCTAAAAGTTACTGAATAAAGCAGAAAAAAAATTGCTTTCTCAGTGAAAGTTTTCTCAGAAAAGTAAAGTATAATCAATCTTAGGGTCTTGACCTAAACATTAAAAAGAAAAAAGACATGACCACTGCAGAAGAGCTACTATAGAAAGAAGCACTATGTACACCTTCAACTCTCTCAACTTCTCCCCTAAAAGTTTATCCCACATACAGAAAGTTTGGTCATTCATAGTAGACCAAAATATTTCCTAATGAAGAAACCATTTTGAGGAGTGCAGGAAGAAGAGGAGGAATGTATATAACAATGTGGCTTTTAAATAATGTAATTGCTCGTGTCTGAGGGAAGAGCTATCTGTTTTAGTTCTCAAAGAAGAGGTTTGTCCTAAATGTTACTGCTGAGTTTACTAACACATATAGGCCACATCCTCCAAGTCAGCAGTAACTAATTCTGTTATTAATTTTTCTTCCGAGTAACACAAACCTCAGCCTGCCTAGCTGGACTGCCTAATAATTACTCAATGGCCTGAATAATTTCTGTAGTCTTTTGTACTGGAAAAAATTAGAGAGTGATTGTAACAGACTGCGACACACAGAAGGTGTCATACTGTTTTTCTTCCCATAGGAGTCAGGCCACTCCCCATTTGAATGTTCATTACTGTCTTTCATATGCATCTGATAAATTTGTTAAAAACACCATCTGGATGGAACTCAGTTTTGTGTTATGTTTCCAAAGTCTTCCAGTTTCCTCCCTTGTCCCATTGGAATTTCTGTCCCAATTTGTGTCACTTTGTTTACAAAACCATGCTGCCAAAATCCAGTATCTTGTGTGTGTCTCTTTCTGGTTTTCCTCTGCCATCCTTCAGCTTCATACCTATTACAACAGCCTGTGCTACGAGCAAAAGGCAAAGGGGAACTACCTGGGCAGAAATTACTTTTTCCCCTCCGCGCACACAGCAATTCTGCTCAGACAAATTTAATTTGCTGCTTCTGAGTGCAAAAGTTGCATATTAACAAAGTGTACACATTCTGGAAGTGTGTGAATACTGGGATGACTCAGGATGTGGGAAACTGCAGAAAGAGTGATCTGAAAACAGTTTTACTATTCTCTATTCTTACGCAGCACCTGGGTGGCCAACAGTGTGTCAGTGAATTTAATTCAGGAGTAATACATTTTTTAAAAGGCAGTTTTACCTCACTAGGACATGACCTGAGGGCCACCTACCTATACCAGCTATATTTAAAGATAAGACTGACATGTTATTTAATTGTCTCCAGAGATCACCTTTGAGAGGTGGGGGGAAAACACACTTAAAGCAAACTTTAAAAAATAAAATAGCACTTAACAGGGGACCATCATCTTTAAAAACTGTTGTTATTCTGTCTGTTTTCATTACAAAATATTTCCTAATAGCACAGGTTCACATGACAAACAAGTGCTCAATCAGCTCAGCATAGGTTCTTCCCTATTGCCAGGATTTTCAGAGATATAAAGTATTTCCTTAAAAATGATAAATAAGGCTATGAGCTGATGGTCACACCTAGATACTCCCCTACAAGCCTACACTTTTTATTTTTCCAGGGGGACTCGCCCTTAGGGCCTATCCTCAAGCCTAGACAGGCACTTGTCGCTGACCAGGCAAGCTTCCAACCCAACTGCAATCCACCCTTGTCAAGTGATTCTAAAGGAAAAAATACCCACAGCTGTTATGTCTGAACAGCTGTAAATGAACAATAGCTAATTGGAGCACAAGCCCATCTGTCTTGGAAACTATCAAAGAACTGCACAATGTATTCTAAAACACTGTCACTAAGTTGCATTAACTCCTAGTTTTATCTATCAGGTTAAAAAAAAATCACTTTTCAATCATATTGTATTACATCACATCGCTGAAGCAAAACCTTTTAAACTTTCCTCCCAGCTCTGTGAGAAGGCTGCTTCCTAACATAATTCTGAAGGTCTCAGCCATGACCACCTCTCTGTCCATGCACGGGAGCCCAGGGGACAAAAACAGACCTTGCCTTTTGACTGCCAGAACCCCATTCCTCTGAGCTGTTTTTTCCTTTTCCTTTTTGCCTATATTAGTATTAATCTTACCACCATCATCATGCCTATTGTAGTTTCAATTCTGACATCACCAACGTGCCCATAGCACACCATATCTTTAGATTGATTATAAGGCTTTGACAATCATGCTGGGCTCCATTTAATCCATGACAGGAAGAGGAAACATTTTCCAAACTTTAAAAATGTTCCTCTTTCCCACCCCAAGTAGTCAAACTTTATAACTGTTTAAAGCTATAGCTCCAAACACTTCAGAAGAAGTGGCCATTTTCTAGAAGATGAAGGTGAGAAATCAGAGTTGTTGATTCCAAGAGGCAAAGGTGAGGTGGGGTGGGGCCAGAGGATCTCACATGTACAAGTTCACCAGGATCAGTGACTGTTCTCTCCTCACACTGGAGCCTTTGAAGGAAAGCATGGTCCAAAACTAACCGTTTAAGTGATCTACTCTCTTATGTGTAGTTCGAAGGCTGGAGGTTTTAGCTGTGAGAATCTTCAATTCAAAAAGACCTTAAAGAATCAAGGATCAGATGTTTAACAGCAGTACCACTGCAGTATATCAAAGAAGGATTTACTCTGTAGGTGAGGCCTTGAAATTTAGGACAAAGGCATTTCCAGGTATAAGAAAAAAAAGATATTTCAAACATCCAACTCAGTGTTTGAACTAATAGGCAATATCTCATGAGGTGGTTTTTTTATTTCTCTGGATATAATCCACCAAAGACTCTACATGTGTTCCCTACATAGAGACAAGTTATTCATAGGCAATGGGGGTGATTATTTAGCATATAATGAGTTGTTAAAATCGGTTTTGTTGGTTTTGGAAATTCTATTTCAAAAAATTAGAAAAGTTATAATATAAAGGGCATCATTTTCTATGAGTAGTATCATAAGAGTTTTACATGGACTTATGCTTCCTTGTCTCCTAAAAGATGTTGAAATCAACAGTTATTTTTGTTCCATGATACTGGTTGAAAGGTTTATGACTCAAGATCAGATATGTCAACATAGCTTAGGGGGATATTTCTCATTCATGGTGAACACAGAAAAAAAAGGTACAAAAGGTTTTTAAAAGTCCCACAAAAGAAGTGGTGGTTTGCTTAATACTTTTTTTGTAAGAAAAATATTTTAAACTATCCCTTTGATAAAGTAGTAGCCTTTCTTTTCTTTTTTTCTTTTTTCTTTTTTTTAAATTTTAAGCATCTGGTTCAAACAATTCTAAACTGGGATAACGGCTAACTCTTCAGTCTTGAGATCTTAAATTGTATTTCTTTTAAATGCATCAATAACTACCGGTATAAACTTTGAGTTTTTATTTAAAGTAGTATTGGTAGTGAGGTAGTCAAACATTAAGTGGAACTTTGTACATTGTACAGAAAATGTCCCAATCAGATCTGTGACAAGTATGCTCCTACAAGTCCGCCTTGGCAGAAACTTCCTGCCACAGCTTTTAGAGGCAGAGAGAAAAAGGCTAGAGATGATGCCAAATTCTCACATGCCTTCACTCCCACAAACTACTCTGGATTGAGCTGTGTGAGAAGGAAAGAATCTTGGAGAATCTCAAGGGAGCAAGACTGAAACATATGGGTAAAAGTGAGTCTCAATACCTGAATAATGGGTTCTCAGAACTAAAACTCAGTAACCAAACCACACAGGATTCCTGAAGGAAAAACTTGCCTCCTGGGCACTGTTCCAGTGTAAGCCTGAGGAGCCAGCCCAGGGCTTACCCTCCTAGGTGAGACTGAGGTGATACCTCTCAATAGGTGAACTTGGGGTACCTGAAGGAATCTGGCTACCCAGCTTCAACGGCTAACAGAGTCTTCTAAGTGACCTGGAACAATTCTATTTATACTTCCAGGTAGTTTATCAGGAAAAAAAAACAAACACCTCGCAAAACACACAGTTATACTACCTTCTGGAGGCTAAAATTAAACGAGATCGAAGAAATAGAATCATGCTATTATTTCCCATAGATTTACAGTATGTGGATGAAAAGTCTTATCTAAAATACAATGAAAGGTCATTTAAAAATAAAAAAAATAAAAAGAGCCTTTTTCTACTACTTTCGATTAATTATTCTTTTAATGGTTTAACAATGCTTTGGGAAATGAAAAAATGGGTGTGAGCATATTTAAATGAAACTTTATTACAAATATGTCAAATTTGTTAGTTAAGAACATCTAATTTCGGCGGTCTAGCTCTCTTTGCATCATGTCTACATATCACGCTATAATTCTGAGACGGGAAATGGCTGCTCTCCCCTGCCCATCTTCAGCTCAGCTGCAATATCCACTGGCCAAGGAAATGGACTGGAAGGCAGGCGCTCAAAGAACTAACCTCAGTTTGATGAACGATTTCCTTGGCCATCTCGAGGAAGCCAGGTAAAACCCCTGTGCCTCAGTTTCTTTACCTCTAAAGAGAATAACCCCTTCTTTTCTCTACCTTCTTATGAATATTGACAGAATAAATCAGATAATATTTAGAAAAGCATTTTGAGATTTTCAGAGAAAGGCAAGGTCCAAGCTTGGTATTTCCCCAGCCATTAAGTGCCAGGTTTCACACCCCTCCACTCCCCAACTCCCATTTATGAACTGGGTAGGTGGGACAAGTACTTCAGAAATCTGGATATTACACAAGAGAGCAGACTTTTACTCCCTGGAGCGAACCTGTAATTGTAAAAGGATAGGGGGCAAGGGAAAGAAGAACCAATAACAATTCCACTGACTTGCAAAACACTACTAGCACTTGCTAGTGTAATATGAGGCTGGCAGTTTCAGAATAACCAAGAAAGCAGTTCCTTCTGGTCGATATCTGCTGGGGACTGCAATTTCTGACCTACTGAATCAGATCAAGATGATCTAAGTCATTAGACCTAAGAAGCCTCTGTGCTAACAGTACAGTGGCTAGGGGTCTCTTTTCACTAAACAAAGGGGTCTGCCTCTGGCCTGCTGTCCAGTAAAGTCACTGCTTTGAGGTTTTATGAGCTATCACAATTGAGTGAAAAATCAAAACACATTTAAAAAAATCACAGACACAAGTGGGCTTATAATTTATCAGTAAGAATGACAGTGGTAAACACCATGTGCCTACCCTACTCTTCTTGGGGAAGGCAGGAGTGGGAGCAGGGGGAGAGGAGAGGAAGAGGGAGAGGAAAGGAAAGGTTCCCTACAGTATTTAGATGGTCTTCAAATGTTCATAATTTCCTTAGGGTGTGCTCCTTGCCAAGCTGACAGATGTTGCTGGAAAAACCTGTACTATTCTAAAGAAAGGCTAACCTTTCAAAAGCGGGAAAAGGGGAGGGAGGGAGCCCATCCCTTCTGTGAACAGATGACATTAAACTGGACAGCAAACTACCTTAAATGTGCTGCATCTTTGAAAGGCTGTGTGATAACACTGCCAAAGAGAACTGTCCTGGGAGAAATTTCATTTTCCCATGGTTTTTTCTTGCCATGAGTTTAAATTAGTTTTAAAATTACATATTCCAAAGTCCTAGACAAATAAATGATTATTAATTATTCCTTTTTAAAACCACCATGGGGAAGCCGAATGGCTCAGTGGGTTGAGCACTCACTTTGCAGCGCTGGGGACCGAGAATCGAGTCCCGGGACCGGCCCGTGCGGACCCATGTGCTGAACTGGGAGTTCCCCCAGTTCAGTTCTCTCTCTGTCTCTGTATCTCTCTCTCTGTCTCTGTCAAAAACAATAAAAAAATGTTTAAAACCACCATGACTCTGAATGTTAAATTGTATAACATTCCCCTGAAAGAAGTCATGAATTTGTCATTTTACACTCTCCCCTAAGTGTTTCCTCAATTTCTTTCTTTTTATGATTTATTTTTATTTTTTTCAACAAAGAGAGAGAGAGATTGATTAGATAGATAGATAAGGGGGAGAACCCAGAGCCGTCTCCATAGCTGTACATTAGTTTGCAATACAGTTGCATTCCACAGGTAGGCATGGGGCCACGCAGGGCAGGAACCAGGCCAGGGGGCCTCCCACATGGGAGGTATGCCCCCATGAGCTGGGGGCCTCCTACATGGGAAGCACTCCGAGGGTGAGAGCCGAACCAGGGGCCTCCCACATGGGAAGCTTGCCCCAGTGAGAATCAAACTGGGTCACAGCCCAGCTCAGCATATGGATCCGCACAGGCTGGGGCCAGGATTTGACCCTTGGACCCCAGGGCTGCAAGATGGGCACTCAACCTGTTGAGACACCCTGGCATCGCCCCCTCCCCTCTTTCTTTTTCATTCATTCTTCCTTATCATACTTTATGCATAAAGAGAAATGGGTTCTTCAAAGCAGAATGTTGGAGGATGCTGGGACAGCTCAGTGGCTAAGCACCTGATTCACAATTGTGGGGTCCGGGGTTTGATTTCTGCCCCTGCCCATGCAACCCCATGTGCTGAACTGTGGAGCAACTGGTAACTGCTGGGATGGCACAGAGGTGAAGGCTCTCGCCTCCCATGTGGGAGGCTCTGGTTTGGCTTCGGCCCCATGAGGCCCAACATCCACCTGTGTGGAATGAAACCATGTCACAACTAATGATGTACAACTACAGAGACTGTTCTTGGCTCTCCCCACTTCTCTCTCTCTCTCACCTTCTCTTAAACAATAAGATAAATCTTAAAAAGCAAACAAACAAAGAACAAAACAAAACAGAAAAACAGAATGTCAATTATCTTAACCCAGACTTCCCAGCCAGGTGCAAACTTACATGCCTCTTCTGCTTGCCTGGCCCTTGACATTTTCTAAAGAGAGCCTCCTGGGGAGGCCAGGATGGCTCAGTGGGTTAAGTCCTCACTTTGCAGCGCCGGGGACCAAGGATTGAATCCCGGCCCCGGCCTGTGAGGACCCATATGCTGAACCGGGGAGTGTCCCCAGTTCAGTTCTCTCTCTATCTCTGTACCTCTTTCTCTCTCTCTCTGTCAAAAACAATAAAAATAAATAAATAAATAAATAAGAAATGGTAGATCAAACATCCAAAAGAAAAAAAAAAAAAAAAAAAGAGCCTCCTAACAGAGGATCGAGAAGGCTGAGTATTACTTTATGGGGCAAAATGGCAGTTTTCTAAAGCCTCAGTCCTTTTCCATCAAAAAAAGAATAAAGCACACCTTTTCAAAAGCTGAGCCTATTCGAGTAAGTCAGTGGGCACAGCAGAGTCAGCATTCTAAGTGCTAAGATGGGGCCTGGAGATGAGAGCAGGAAGCCCAGCATGGCCAGAACCCCCTTTGTAGCTCACACCGTCTTGATCCCTTCCCGAGGAGGACTGCATCTCTTTTTTATTTCCAAGAGTTTTCTTATATTCCCAACTCTA
This sequence comes from Craseonycteris thonglongyai, assembly GCA_004027555.1. Taxonomy (NCBI): domain Eukaryota; kingdom Metazoa; phylum Chordata; class Mammalia; order Chiroptera; family Craseonycteridae; genus Craseonycteris; species Craseonycteris thonglongyai. The sequence continues at coordinate 20,679 of PVKE010016496.1, read as the reverse complement.
AACCTACCCCACAAAAACCCACATGCTCTTGCTCATTAGTATGACTATTAGTCATTTCTCCCTTGTCCTGGTTATAACCAATGTTTTTATCAGCTTTGGTAAGGCCCAGCCCACATAATATCTTGTGGAAGGCAGATTCACCACATACCACCCTACCCATGTAAAGTTAACGGTAGCACGCCACAAGGAAAATTATAGCTCCAGCAAGAAACCCTGCAATTGGGAAACTATTTTACAGGATAGCATTCATTTATATCAATTATCTTGTTTATCAAAGACAATGAAACCCAAACTGGCAGTAAGAAAGTAGAGTGCACTGTGAGGAATCATTAGGCCTTACCTTCCTGGAGGCCAATAGCCATTTACCACTTCACAAAGGGAGGTGATGCTTACAGTGTCTGTTCTATAATTCTCTTCACATTAACTTTCAAATGTCAGAAGCAGGCAGTTAATTGTTTATTATACAAAATGTCACATATGTAAAATACTGAGACATAAAATTATTGTAACTGATTTACCACAAGAAACCCTAGCTTTAAAATTTTATAGCTTGTTTGTCAGTCTTCAACTCACAGCTTAACTGCCATTATCAGGACTGTGTGTGCCAGGTAGTCACTGTCTGACAAACAATCTTCTCAGAGTGCATTCTATCCTCAGCCAATTGAGAAATAAAAATAACATGATAGGAAAATTACTATTGAGCTTTAAAGTAATATGTACTAGGAAGAATGGGAGATATCTGAACAGCAGTGTCACATGTTCTGAGTTCTGAGAGTGGGACTTAACTGACAGGAATAAGTATGCACTGCCCAAATTCTCTACAGCCGCTAGGTGTTGTGTGACACCAACACCCTCCATCTCCCCCAGAATCTCTCCACTATGAAACTATCCACTAGCATGTAGATTTTTATCACCTGGCAAATCTGTAGAGACCAAATCCCCTCCCTCTGCTATCCACTATGCCAATGTTCCCCAAACAATCCCTTCTGGCAATCTTTGTCCTTAGGCTCAAAGAACCCAATCTCTTCCAGAACTATAAAAAGTAGACAGCTGGAAAGGAAGATTGCAGCAGGAAAGAAGGGAGGAAATAGAAAAGTTGTGCATTTCTGTGGGGAAGGAAAGGAGAGTCTGGGAAATCAGTGAGGCTGGGAGTGAGGCCAGGAAGGCTCCTTTATAATCTATTAGACACAATTTATACACCAACATTTTTGTGGCTAATATTTAGTAAAATGAATGGATGACAACAGATATACCAGTTGACTCTATTTTATTGACTCCTGTTTATACCCATCAGTGGATACATGGTGGAAAACACCATTTTGCACCCATACTAGGTTAACTGCCACTGACATCATGAGGTCTTGGACACGTTTGGCACACAACCACTGAAGCACTGGTAAAAAACTCACAGTAGCTTATCAAATCATCTAATTTATAGTTAGAAAGGAACTTTGAGAATCACTTAGTTCAAGGAATAGATCATTTATATCTAATTACATATTAATCTAGAAAACAGAAAGAGGGAAAGCTGCTCAAGTCATTTTAATGTAGCTGGTTGTAAAATGACTTACAGATGGGTCAAAAAAAGAAATTTATAGGCCCATTTTCTGTTAAATAAAAAGTTAAAACACTTCTAAAATAAATAGTAATCAACCAAATCCAATCATTATTTAAAAAATACATTATGTCCAACAGCAATTCTTCTAGGAATACAAGTGTGCGTCATCATCAGAACACCTATCATTTCAGTGGATTAGAGAATAAAGGCCTCTGAGTGATTCTGAGCAAAGGAGTGTTCCAGTAAGATTACTGTGACTGCAGTGTGGAGAATTACAGGAATTAGAGAGGCGGCAGGGAGACGCATGAATAGACAGACTAAGGCAGCAGTGAGGAAAGAGAGTGGTGGCTTGCAGTAGGGTGGCTGCAGCAGCAGTGACAAGACACTGACTAGGCATTAAGACAAATGCAAATTAAAACAATGAGATAGACTGACATCATCAAAATGGCAACATGAGAGGAGCTCTTGAAACCACTCCTGGAAAGAACAACAAGTTGAACAACTAAAATCCAACCAGAGGATCACTAAGTAACACACAGCCTCGGCTGAGAGACCCACTCATTGCAAGAAAATACCTACAACTGGAGAAAGGGAGGTGAGTAAGAGAAAAAGAAAGGGAGCAGTGCGGAGACACGATGCTGAGCCCGACTTGGAGACAAGGCGGAGGCACAAGCAGCCAGGGCACGGAGTGAATGGCAGAAGCAGGTGCAGCTGGCTGTGGTGAGAAGCCAGGGTGGGAGTGCAGGGGGAACAGCTGTAGCAAGGGCGGCCATAGAATGGTACAGGAAGCCAGAACGAGGCACCAGCTGCAGCCAGAGATTGGCGTGGGTGACCAGAGTGAGGACCCGGCTGTCAGCACATGAATCCGGTAGCTGGGACTAGGGACCTGCAGAGCCTAAGACCAGCGACCAAAGCAATAGGCGGGTATTCTGGTGGCTGGAGTACCAGCAGCAGGAGTGTGCTGGTGGCTGAAGCGCACAGTGGCCCTTGATGAGGTGGGGCTCCAACTAGGGCACTGCATGGCCTTAGACACAAAGCCTGGCTCTCCCAAAGCTCGCCCGCCAGTCCTGCCGAGAGCCTGCCTTTAGTTAGCTGCTGCTGGGAAGCCTCCATTACCCTGTAATGCAAACAGACCTGCGCCTTTCCCAACAAACCATGCCCTACCCTTCCTGCTGAAGTGAGCAGAGGGATCTAGGAAAACTGTGAAGCACAGGTGTGGCAGCTTCTGACAGCAGTGGGATCTCGGAGGCATAGAATACCATCGCCCAACATATCTTCCCAAAGAGGAGGCGTACAGAGACCAGGGTGACTGATCAAAGAGAAGGCCACCTTCTAGGAAGTTTCCCTCTGTGAGAAAACCAAATAACCAAGAGGAAATATTATAAGACACTGTAGTAATATCACCTAGGAAGTAAAAGAAAGATTTCTTCACATCAACCAGGGGGAAAGTCCTCGTGTTCTGGAAAAGAAACACTCTAATTGCAATGAATACCCCTGTGAACAAAGGAGCTCAGAAAGAAAGAGAAAAATCTCCAGGAAAGGAACCTGAAGCCACGGAAAACTATGAGCTCAATGATACAGCATTCAAGACTGCACTTCTAAAAACACTCAAAGAGTTAAAAGAAAACTAGCAAAGTACACAGAGGGAGCTAAGTGATCTCAGAAAGGAAACTGAATCTACCAAAATGAAGCATATAGAAATTATGGAGGTAAACAACACAATAAAATAAATGGAAAATGAAATAGCATAGGAAGCAGAGCTGACAAGATGGAGGAAAGAATTAGTGAAATCAAAGACAGAAATTTGGAAATTTCATAGAAGGAAGAAGAGAGAGACCTAAGAGCTGGAAGAAATGAAAGATATCTACAAGAACTATCTGACTCCATTAGAAAAAATAACATAAGTATAACAGGTATTCCAGAGGGAGCAGAGGATGAGATGGGTACAGAGAATTTGTTCACACAAATAGTAGATGGGAACTTCCCAAGCCTATGGAAAGAACTGAAACCTCAGACTCAAGAAGGAAACAGGACCCCTAGCTACTTAAATCTTAGCAGACCCTCTCCAAGGCAAATTATCCTGAAGATGTCAAAGGTCAAAGACAAAGAATCCTCAAGGCAGTCAGAAAAAAGAACACCATAACCTATAAAGGAAAGTCCATCAGACTATCATCAGAATTCTCAAGAGAAAGTCTACAAGCCAGAAAGGAGTGGAATAAAGTATTCAAAATATTAAAGGAGGGGAAGCCGGGATGGCTCAGTGGGTTAAGCGCTCACTTTGCAGCGCCGGGGACTGAGGATCGAGTCCCGGCCCCGGCCCTTGCGGACCCATGTGCTGAACTGGGAGCTCCCCCAGTTCAGTTCTCTCTGTCTCTGTAGCTCTCTCTCTCTCTGTCTCTGTCTCTGTAGCTCTCTCTCTCTCTCTCTCTCTGTCAAAAACAATAAAAATAAAATAAATAAATAAATGGCAAAATATTAAAGGAGAAAAATTACCAGCCAAGAATCATGTACCCAACGAAGTTATCTTTCAGATATGAAAGAGGAATAAAGACCTTTTCAGACATACAGAAACTGAAGGAATTCTCCAGCGTAACGCCAGCATTTCAAGAAATACTGAAGGAGGCGATTGGACCTGAAACAAAAAGTAAAAATAAATAATGATAAATTGGCATAACAAAAACATAAAAGAAGAGGAAGTAAGGGGATAAATTTCCAAAGAGAATGGAGATAAGAAACATCCATCAGAAAGAAAAAAAACCAAACCACTGCATATATGAAACTTTATTTTACATAAAGTTCATGGTAACCACTTAAAAAGAACTTAGAACTGGGACACACAATAAAAAAAAAAAAAATAAGACAGAGAGGAAACAGAGAAAACAGTCATAAACACCATCATCAACTTAAAATAACCAATGGGAATAAAAAAGCACAGAAGCAATCAAAAGAAAGAGCTACTAGAAAACAAAAGATAAAATTACTATAGGAAATCCTCATATATCAATCATCACCCTAAATGTAAATGGACTGAACTCACCAATAAAAAGACACAGATTAGCAAATTGAATTAAAGAACAAACACCAACCTTATGCTGCCTACAAGAGACACACCTCAGCCACAAGGACAAACACAGACTCAAGGTGAAAGGGTGGAAAAAAATACTCCAAGCAAATGGCATCCAAAGAAAAGCAGGTGTAGCCATACTTCTATCTTACAAAACAGATTTCAGGATTGAAAAGATAATATGAGACAAAGATGGACATTTCATAATGACAAAGGGGACAATACAACAAGAAGACATGACACTTATTAATATGCCCCCAACCAAGAAGCACCAAAATTTACAAAGCAACTACTAACAGATCTAAAAGGAGAAACTGACAAAAACACAATTATAGTAGGGGCCCCTTGACAGCCATGGACAGATCATCCAAACAGAAAATCAACAAGGAAATATCAGCTTTAAACGATACATTACAGCAATTGGACTTAGTTGACATTTACAGGATACTTCACCCTACAACACATGACTTCCACATAAGACCCGAAACAATAAGGTGCATAGAAGAAAGCATCGGTACTAAACTTATAGACCTTGGGCTCAGAGAGCACTTTATGAACTTGGGCTCACAGAGCACTTTATGAACCTGACCCCAAAGTCAAGGGAAGTAAAAGCAAAAATAAAATATCAAACTAAAAAGCTTCCACACAGCAAAGGAAACCATCAAAAAGTAAAAAGGAAACCAAATGAATGGGAGGAAATATTTGCAAACAATGTCTCTGATAAAGGGCTAATATCTAGAATATATAAAGACTCATACAACTCAACAACAAAAATACAAACAATCCAATTAAAAAATAGACAGAAGTCCTAAAAAGACATTTCTCCCATGAAGACATACAAATGGCTAACAGATATATGAAAAAGTGCTCAACATCACTAGCAATTAGGGAAATGCAAATTAAAACTACAATGAGATACCACCTCACATCAGTTAGAATGGATATAATCAACAAGAAAAGGAATAACAAATGGAGAGGCTGTGGAGAAAAAGAAACCCTCACACATTGCTGGTGGGGATGTAAATTGGTACAAGCACTATGGAAAGCAGTATGAAGATTCCTCAAAAAATTAGGAATGGAATTGCCATATGACCCAGCAATCCCTCTCGTGGGTATCTACCCAAAAAACTTGAAAACCTTAATTCACAAAGATATATGTACCCCAATGTTCATCGCAGCACTGTTCACAGTGGCCAAGTCATGGAAACAACCGAAGTGTCCTCTGATAGATGACTGGATAAAGAAGTTGTGGTACATTTACACAGTGGAATATGGAATACTACTCAGCAATAAGAAAAGATGAAATACAGTCATTTGTGACAACATGGATGGACCTTGAAAACATCTTATTAAGCAAAATAAGTCAGACTGAAAGAATCAAGAAACATATGTGGAAACATATTCCACTCATAGGTGGAATATAAAACTGAAAGTAACAAAGAAACAAAAACACAGTCAATAGTTTACTGGTTACCTGAGGGTAAGTGGAGGGGGGAATGGGAGAGTGCCTGGAGAATAAGAAGTGGGCATCAAATATATGGTGATGGAGGGAGAGCTGACTTTGGGTGGTGAGCACATAATGCAATGCATAGACAATGTAATGTAGAACTGTACACCTGGAACCTATGTAATTCTTACCAACCAATGTCACCCTAATAAATTTAATAATTAAAAAAACAACAACAATGAAATACTACTTTATGGCTGAGCTAATGTCAAAGAGTAGAACACTTACTAGGTGTGGGTGAGGACATGGGAGGAAAGAGCTCTTGCACACTCCTGGTGGTGGGAGTGAGAACTGGCATGGACATGCAGGAAGTCAGTCTGGCAGTATGGAGCAAAATTAAAGGCTTGCATGCTTTAGTACTCAGGGATCATACTTTTGAATATGGAGAAATCCTCACGCAGGTGCAAGGGAGAGAGGTATAAGGAAATTCATTGCAGTATTGTTTGTGAGAGCACGAAGCTGGAGGCAAACTATGTATCTTATCAGCCAGGGAATGAGTAACAGGTGAGAACAACAGTACTGTACTTACCTCACAAAACTGTTGTGAGGGTTAAATGATTTTATGTAAACAACTTAGAACAGTGTCTGGCAAATACTAAGGACTGTATAAATCTGCTAATAATATATTTATAATTATTACAATGGAATACTAAGTTAATATTAAGCAATGATGTATTATAGGTCGTAAAAACATAATATTGAGTGAGAAATAAAGCAATGTGTAAACAGCTTTATTTGGAAAAGAAACAATATAAATAAGACTTACAGCATAAAAGCATTTTAAAAAATGAAAACACATATATAAGACTCATTTATTTTACAAATATATGTGCATATTAAGGATATAGTCAAGCATACTAGAGATAGTGTCATCAGGGAAGGGAACAGGAGCTAGGTTCAGAGAAGAGGACATAAAAATAAAAGGCCTTTCTTGGACCACTGAGGATAATGTATTATGACCTGATGTATATGATTAATACAATTATCTACACACAAAGGATACATGTTAAAAAACAAACAGATTGCTGTGATTGTTTTTTCATTTTGTAGCTGAGAAGTCTGAGGTTCAGAGAGATTGTCTTATTTATTATACAGCAAATCAGCAGAGAGTGGGAATGAGAATCTGGGTTGATCTTTTGGTCCTCAGAATGCAATCCCCCCACCCCCCGGCTTCCTTCCATCCAGTAAACATTTATTGAATATAAGGATTCCATGTGCTGGGAATATAGCCATGAACAAAGCAGATACAATCCCTTCTATTATCAAACCATGTGAATTAATGTACAGCTAGCTGGTTACAAATAAAACTAAATGCTTTGAAGGAAAGTCCCCATATTTACTAGCATCATACAAAGAAACTTTACCTAAACTGGGGATAGGTGGTTAAGGCAAAACTTTTTTTAGGTGACATTCAAGCTGAAATTTAGAGGGTGAATAGGAAGTTGCCTAGATAAAGAGGGTGAGGATAAGTAAGAATGAGGACAGGGTAAAGGGCATTCCAGGGAGAATGGAAGTACAAAGGCCCTGTGGTCAGAGAGTGCACACTGAGTTCCAGGAATGGAAAGAAGGTATGTGGCTTGAATGTAGGAAGTTAGATGAAGATTGCCACATGAGGAAGCAAGCATGCTGACACCAGATTATAGGGGACCTGGAGGGTCATGGTGAAGATCTGGAACTTTATCTTAAGAGCAATGGAAAGACTCTTAAGTGATTTTGAGCAAAGCTGTATTCTGGCAGGAGTGTGGAGAACAATGAGAAAGACTAGAGAGGATGCAGGCACACTGCTGAGTAGACAGGCATGACAATAGTACAGGTGGTAGCCTGCACTAGGGTGGTAGCAACAGTGGCAAGAGGAAAAGGGATTTGACATTTGGAATATGGTATCAACACACAAGTTATTTCTATCATATAAAAATCTCTCTAATGATATATATTTTAGTATGCTTCCACAGCTCACTGAGGTTTTACTGAGGTGAGCTTCCAATTTTTTATAACAGGCATCTACTGAACCTCGAAAAAAAGTATGATAATGCTCCTGAGGTGATTGGTTCTTTGGTTTTGAGCAAGAAGGAAGGAAATAGGACTGTAAGCTCTTTCCTAAACTATGATTTGCCAACAAAGACCATTTCTCTGTCATCTAGCTTCTTTCACCATTAACAAAGTGGCAGCTGTCTAGTCAGGATGTGGTGGTGGTGGGCAGGGTCCACTTCCCACAGCCATGAGAACTGCCTGCACTGCTGACAGTTCTGAACCAAGAGCTCAATCAATTCACATTTAATATTTTACAGAATCATTTCCTGCAGATTCTAATTCGAACATTCTAACACCTTCTGTGCTTTTACATTTCACTTGAGTCCCTCACTTTTACACTCCACTATATTGTCATTTTAGTTGATTTCATCACAGCTTCATGGAAAACAACTTCACCAACGACCATTTCCTGTCATTATGTGGGCAGAACTAAGTAATCCCTTGCTTGAGTGGTAGGTAGTTTTTATGATAATTTTACCACAGGTAATGCTGTGATTTTTAAGTACACTTCTCTCTTGCATAGCACTGTACCGATTCCTGTCTGTAAAAAGGTAAGTATCCAATACAGCTATAAAAGAAACATACCCATCGTCACTATATTAATGACCCAATAAATTAAAAAAGGCTGCTGCATCCCAGACTTGCTAACCTACCAGGCACCCACTATCATACAATCACTTAATTTTACTCAAATCAATGACACGCCCAAACCCTGTTACAATGAATTATGAAGCACGAAAGGGCCGTCAGGTTTATAGCCCCCTCCCCAAACCTTTTATACAGCAGTCTGCTCCAACAGTCTTCAAATCCTAAAGGTTTTATTTGATTCACAAAAGCCTTGCCCTCACATCATTATTTTAATAAGTAATATTTCAGTGCCCCAAAGGCTGCTGTGATCTTTCCTTCTAGGTCCCTCTTCCCGTTTTTAAGCATCATTCTTGATATATAATTGACACACAACAAACTGCACATATTTAAAGTGTACCATTTGATGAGTCAGACATATGCTTACACCCATGAAACTGTTAGCACAATCAAGATAACAAATCTTTTCATCATCTGCAAACATTTCCCCATGCCCTTTGTAATTCCTCCTGCAGCCCACAGAATTATGGGTCTGCTTTCTGTCACTATATATTATTAGTTAGCACAATCCAGAATTATTTGGTTGAATGGAACCATAGAGTATACAGTCTTTTTGGTTGGCCTATTTCATCTAGATTCTCAAGAACTCTTGGTTTACTCAACAGCATCATCAGATGAACCACTGGACTTCATTAAGAAATTCTCCCACCTAACCCAGAAATAGGGCTTTTCTTCATTTAGTGGGATGTATTTAGGAGCATGTGGGGTGCTCAGGTGCAAGGAGGACGGGGGCTGGCCCTGCCCACTCTGCCTTGTCTCTCTCTTACAAGAGACAATGTGAAAATACCTTTATTTGAAAAGAAACATTAGTTTTTTTTCTGATTATAAAAGCAATTAATATTCACTGAAGAGAAATATGTAAACGTGGAAAAAAATATAATAAAAAATAAAAACTACCTGTAATATCACCAACCATGAAACCTCTGTTAACATTTTAATGTTCATCCTTACATTCCTTCTTATGTATTGTTATAGACGGAATTGTGCTACCATCCACCAATTTGTATGTTGAAGTGGTAAACCCTAGTACCTTAGCATGCAATTGGTTGTATTTGGGGCTTTAAAGAGGTAATTAAGATTAAATGAGATCATAAAAATATGGCCCTAACCTAATCCAATACTTATGAGAAGAGGAGGAGACGTCAGCAATGGGAGTGCATGGAGAAAAAGCCATGTGAGGTCACAGCAAGAAGTTGGCCATTTTCATGCCAAAGAGAGAGGCCTCAGGGGAAACCAAACACACTGACACCTTGATCTTGGACTTCCAGTCTCAAATAAATTTCTGTTGTTTAAGTCGCCTGGTCAGTGGTATTTTTAAATAGGAGTATTAGCAAATTAATACATGTACATATAAAAATACATGTACTATCTTTAATTATAAAATACTGGCATCAATCTGGCTGTAAAAATGAAATCCTAACCTCTATTATATTTTACCTTATGTATGGGCATTTCCCTGTTATGAATGGGTACACAGAAATTTTGATGTGTGAATGTGCCATAATTTATTTTATTATGCCCCTATTGTTACACATTTGTAGTCTTTCCCCTTTTTTGGTTATCACAAGTAATACTGCTGAACATTCATACAGAAGAAATGCTCTTCCTGAATAGTTTCTTAGGATAAATTATTATAGGCAGAAGTAGTAGACCTAAGGGTATTTTAAAGACTCTTAATACCTATTGCTAAATTGCCTTCTAGAAAACTTATACCACACATATTTCAGAGTATATGACACTGCCCACAATTTGTGGCAGCCTCATCCATACTAAGTATTTTCATTTAAAATATCTTTGCCAACAGGATTTTAAAATGATACTTGACAAGCTGATTTTCAAGTTCACTGGAAAAGAAAATTTGAAAGAATAGCCTAGAAAATTTAGAAAAAGAATAATGACAAGTGTGGATTTACAGTACTGGACAGCAAAATAGATTATAAAGCTGTAGTTATTTAAATAATTGTGACAGAATCCAGAATAGATATACAGAAACATGAGATATACTATTTTAAATCAATGACGGAAAGGATGAAATAATAATTTCAAAGCAACTGGTCAGATATTTTAGAAATAAGAGGTAAACTCTTACCTCAGACCAAACATGGAATAAAATTTAAATGGATTAAAGAGCCAAGTGCGAAAAACACATACAATAATAACAAAATAATAATCAACATTGGCAACTACTACAAAGGAGTATATTTTTATGTGCTGGTCTGGGGAAGGAGTTTTTAAGCAAGTCACAAAATCTAGAAGAAAAGAAATGACCGACATACAAGACTAAGTCAAAGTACAACAAAGACATCATAAACAAAGTTTTAAGAAAAACTAACAGCCTGGGAAAAGATATTTGCAACATATATAAAAGACAAAAACTTAATTTTCATAATCTATAAATTAATAAAAATACAAGCAACTAAAAAGAAGTTAAAAAATATAAAGTTGTGCTGAATAAAAAATTTAAATGGTGAAGAAATATAAAAAGATACTCAATTTTAATAGTAACTAGGCTAATGCAAGTTGAAACAAATATTTTACTTTACTATATGTACTTCTGTATTATTTGTTTTTTACAGAAAAATGACTGTTGTATTATTATGCATGTAAATAAAAATTTTTAGTTAAAAATATCTACCAATAAAACAGGCCAGGGAAGTCGGTATGACTCAGCAGGTTAAGCGCTCGCTTTGCAGCCCCAGGGACCAAGGGTCGAATTCTGGCCCCAACCCATGCAGACCCATATGCTGAACTGGGGTGTGCTTCTCATGTGGGAGGCCCCCAGCCTAGTTCCCACCCTGCACAGCCCTTGCCCACCTGTGTGGAAGGAAACCATGTTGAAAACTGATGACATACAACTATGGAGACTGTCCTGGGCCCTCTCCCTTCTCTCTGTCTCTCTGCTTCTGTCAAAAACAATAAAATAAATCATAAAAAAAAGGGGAGGGGGGCTGGGATCACTCAGCAGGTTAAGAGCTCACTTTGCAGTCCCGGAGCCTGAGGATTGAATCCCAGCCTGCGCCCAGGAGGACCCATATGCTGAACTGGGGTGTGCCCCCAATTCAGTTCTTGCCGGGGCCTATGTGGGATGCTTCTGGTCCAGTTCCTGCCCTGCACAGCCCCGTGCCCACCTGTGGAGTGAAACTATATGGAAAACTAATGCTGTCAACTATAGAGACTGCTCTGGGCCCTCCCCCTTCTCTCTGTTTCTCTCTGTCTGCCTCTCTCTCTCTGTCAAAAAACAATAAAAAAAAATTAAAAAAAAAAAAAAGGCCAAAAATTGGTATCTTGTTCCATTTTGCATTTCTTTGTCTATTAGTGAGGCCAAACTTATAAGTTAATTGACTATTATGTTTCTTTCTTCCTTTTTTAATAAATTGGTGTTTTACATATATTCTATTGGGAATTCACATTTTTTTTCTTTTTAATGTATTTCATATACATTAAAGTGAATAAATCATTATTATGTATGTTGCAATTTTTTTTCTCAGTTTGTCAAATACCTTTGAATTTTGTTTATGGTTTCTGCCTTTGCTTTTATGCAGAGGACCTAGTCTTCAACTAGAAATTAGATACTTATTAATAGTTCTCTATAGTTCTTTTTGAATAATATTGTAAAATCTAACTCTTAACAGGAAACTATTTTGGTACATAGTATAAGAAAAGAATTTCATTTCAGTGTTTTCAATTGTCAACTGTCTTGGCAACTGCCATTTGCTATTTTACCCTTCCACTCTCAACTGATATAAAATGTTATCTTTATCTTATGCTATATTCTCACATACACTGGGATATAATTCAGAGTTTGGATGATTGCTTAATTTATCTACCAGTTTATTCCTGAATTAATGCCATGCCACTTTAGTATGTAGTATTAACTTTCATACCTGTTGGTAGTAAAGCTTTCATTTCATTAATTTTATTTCATTTTGGGGAAAGAAGGATTAATTTGTTTATTCTTTTGGAAATTTTTTTTTTTAATTTAGTCAAAGTTTATTATTTTTATTTCTTTTTAAAGCACAACTGGGATTCTAAGTTCTATACTAAATTCATAAATTAAGATGGAAAGAACCATCATGGTTACTTATATTAAATTTCCTCATCCAGAAATATATCTGTTTATTAGTCTTAAATATTTATTATTTCTTTACATTAGATTTATTAACTTAAATATTTATGGTTTCTTAAATATTTCTTAAATATTTATGATTTCTTTTTTTTTTTTATATCTTTTTATATTTATAGAGAGTAATTGTTTTATCTTCAGTGCATATTTATTTCTATTTTACTTTTGACAGATAGAGAGAGAGACAGAGACAGAGACAGCTAGAGAACCGAACTGTGGGAACTCCCCAGTTCAGCACGTGGGTCCTGCCTGGGCCGGAGCCGGAATTCGATCCTCGGTCCTCGTGGCCTCAAAGCGAGCGCTCAACCCGCTGAGCCGTCCCGGCTTTCCCCTACGATTTCTTTATATTACATTTATTGACTCTATTCCCAGGTAGATATTGTTGTTTGTAGGTGAAAAAAAAAGTTAAAAAGTTCCAGCAGATCTCCCTGATGCTCACCTAATACCTATACAGTTTATGAGGTCTCCTTCTTTTGCCTGCCCCCTTCTGACACTTATCCCATCTCTAATGGCATAAGGTGGTTCAGGGATGGGTAATCTTTGGTAATATGACTAGGAATGGACTAGGTGTTAAGGAGAAGTGTGGCTCATGAATTGTTACTATATATTAATATTTATAGTTTTATTGATTTTATGAATGCAAAACATCCCCTTCCCCATTCTTTCTAACTGGTTACTGTGGGTGCTTGAAAAAACCATTGATTTTTGTATATATGACTGCATCTCGATATATCCCTTAGAATTCTTATTAATCCTAATAATTTTTAGGTTCATTCCTTGGCTATATGATATCACATCTGTAAATAATGATATTTTATCCCTTTTCCCCAATATTTGTTATACTTATTTCTTGTTCTTCCCCTTCCCCCATCCCTGCTTGTCCCCCCTCATCAGAACTTCCAGAGCAATGTTAAATAGAAGTGGTAACCAGGGCCAGCTTCATGGGCACATAACCTATACTTTCAGACAGGCCCTGCAAGTAGAAGTGACCCACACTTAGTTCAATGTTCCCACTCTCTGCCTTAAAATTCTTAATAAATTTATATGCCTTTTTGAAGTAAAGTCTGATGGGACAATGGAGCCAGCCTATGCTGTACACAGAGGAGACATGTAACATTCACTGTCCACATTCCCCACTGCCCCAGTTTGTGTACAGCATTCATGATCCCCTGGAGCACACAATCCCAGTGGCCCACACATGTGGGAGCTGAGGGAGATTCAAAGTGAGGACAAGGTAAAGGTGCCATATGACTGTGACTGAGTAAGCAGGGATGCTGAGAGCCTTGAGAGGCCACAGTTGCCCTTCCAACTAGAACTTGCCTCAGATGTAGACAGAAGGCAACAGTGTTCCAAGAAGCACTAATGCCCAAGGGACTCTATGATATCCTTTTTCACTCTTATTTCCCTCCAGTAGCCAAATGCTTATACTGACAATAATGACGTGGAAAGAAAGAAAGATAGGGCAAACCATAGTTCCTTTTCCCTTTAGTCCTTACTTACTCCCGAGTAAGCCAAAGGTAGAGAGTTTTGGTAGAATGTGTGTAAATTAAAACAATTTAGTTTTGTGCAGAATTCTCATTGTTCTGGTAACAACTACATATGCACATATGCATGAGCTACCAAATGTGAATTTTGTACTTTTGGTGATTCTCTCATATTTGTATTTAAAATCTCCATGGCTAAATATAAAGATGAATGATAAAATTGATGCTAATAATTTAAAGTTTACTTATTCTCTACTTAGAATTAAACAACAAATAAAAACACCATGCCAAATCAAGACTGCTTCTTAAAAAATACCTTTAACTGCAGTTTTTTTCCTGTTCTTTAAACAAGGGGCCCCACATTTTCATTTTGTACTGTGCCTTGTAAATCATGTAGATGGTCCTAAGAGTTACAGTGAGTATATTTTTGTTTTAGGCTTTATCAGAACCACCTCTGATTAAACATCACTACTTATAAAATGGGTTTTCACAGGATTATTATTGTAAAAGACTGGAAACACCTACATGGCTATCAAAGGGGACTGGGTAAATTATAGCACCTCTACTCAGTGGAATACTGCACAAAAGTAAAAAAGCATGAGAGAGCTCCGTATGCTTTGGTAAGAAAATATCTCCAAGAAACATGGATAATTAAATAATGATATATATAAATATATGCTACACTTTTTAATAAAAAGAGGGGAAATAATAATACTCCCATATATTTAACACCTACTTAGGATATTAAATTGAAAAATTACCTACCATGTTTTGGGGTGGATTGAGGGACTAAGCCAACAAAATTAGATTTCACAACCTCTTGGTCACTGGAATATCTTTCATAGTCAATGCCAGAGAAATGCCTTGTCTACTTATAACTTGGCTACTCATAATGCCAATTTGAGGTGGTGAGAACATAATACTGTTATATAATGTTGGATATATGCTCTAAAATGTCACATTTGAAAGCAACTATGGTGGATGCCAGGATGGCTCAGTGGGTTGAGCCCTTGTCTTGTAGTCCCGGGGTCCGAGGATTGAATCCCAGCCCTGGCCCATGTAGACCCATATACTCAACTGGGGTGTGCCCCCAGTTTGGTTCTAACCAGGGCAAGCTTCCTATGTGGGCAGTCCCTGGTATAGCCTCCTCCCTGGGTGTGATTCCCATGTGGGAGGCCCCCCAGCCCTGCCCTGTGCAGCCCCATGCCCACCTGTGGAATAATACTATGTAGAAAACTAATGACATGCAACTATAGAGACTGCTCTGGACCCTCCCCCTTCTCTTTCTCTGTCAAGAACAATAAAAAAGCAATTGTGCACATTTACATTTATCTGGCCACACACACACAGAACTATGTCCCTGCTATAACAAGGGGATATATAAGCAGGGTCCAAAAAAATTCAATCCTGTAAAATGTAGAAGAAAATTCTGTAAAATAAGAGTAATAAAAACTTTTAGTCAGTCTTTATTTTCAAACAAATAAAAAAATAACAACAAAAAAAGGTATAAAGAATAATTAAACTTAAATGTACACCAAGGACCACATACTATGCCAAGAATCCTAAATTACTGTGAGGAAGTCACTTTCTAATCATACCCTTGGCCCCTCCCTCCACAGAAACTGTTGCCTATTTTTGTTTGAGAACATAGGCTCCCTATGGTAGAAGGCAAACCAACAAACTCTATTATATTCTGAATGCATTATTGAGGAATATTAACTTTATCTGAATTTTTGTGAAACTCTTAAGATCATGTGAGAAAATAATGCTTAATTTTCTCTAGAGGTAAAGTGAGAGAGACTTTGAGTACAACTAACTGTAATTATTGCTCCAGCTCCCCATCAAATACAAGGTGGTCCACTGAATAGGCACCGGCATTGGAGTCAATCAGAGATAAATATACTTTAGCACATGCTGACCATTTTGTGTGATACTCTCCTGACCTTTCACCTTCATTTTCTTCCTCTGCTTAAGGACTGGACCATTCATCACATCCATTGGGAAGTCTGCCCTGAATTCATCCCCCAATTCAGGTTACATGCCTCTGTTCCAGGTTTCTACAGCATCTGCTGAAATCTCCCAATAGATGACTTATTTTGCTGTATTATCATTTTCTGTTTAAGTGTCTTTCTCCTCCATTATTAGTTCACACAATCCTCCCAAGGCAGAAACTACCTGTGCTACCTTTCTATCCCTAGTGCCTAACACACTTTGGTAGCCTCTTAATAAATGTCTGCTTAATGCCATATAATTTACAGTAGATAAAGAATGTAAGCTTCACTGACAATTAGAGCCAGCCTTACTATCTGGCTAGAGAAATAGGCTTGAGAAAGCACAGCCTCTTAGTCTAGACTAGCCCAGACTCAATAGCACCATTTTAGGAAACTATCTGCATCAAGGTCTTTAGGATCCTTTTGCTACTCCAAGTTTGCTTCTCTGCCACATTCTAACACCGTCATCTAGTGAACTCCCCCATGCACAAATCTGTTTCTGCTCCAGAGGACACTTACATTTAAACATAGTTGCAAAGCACAAATCTTATGCCTAATTCAGTGGATTCCAAAAGCCCTTCAGAGCACAGATTTCCAACTTTGTTCACTTTACCAGGAACTTTACAGAATTCTAAAACCACTGCTACAATTGTTTTTCTTTTTTTCTCTGTCATAATTTTATTAACAATTCTCATTTTTTTAATTTATTGGGGTGACATTGGTTAGTAAAATTATATGTTTCAAGGGTACAATTTTATAATACATCATCTGTATATTGCATTGTGTGTTCACCACCCAAAGTCAAAACTCCTTCAGTTACCATATACTTGAACTCTTTTACTCTCTTCTACAATCCTCCTCCCCCTTTACCTTTTGGTAAACACTAAATTGTTGTCTGTGTCTATCAGTTTTTATTTCTTTGCCTGGTTTATTGCTTTTAGTTTTATATCCCACATGAGAAAAACCATGATTCTTGACTTTTTCTGTCTGCCTTATTTCACTTAGCATGATCCATCCATGTCACAAATGGCAGTATTTCATCTTTTCTTAAAGCTGAGTCATATTCCATTGTGTATATGTACATCTTCTTTACCCAGTCATCTAATAATATCAAAGGGCATGTCTTGGTCACCATGAATAACGCTACAATGAACACAGGAGTACATATATCTTTACAGATAAAGGTTTTTAGATTTTTTTTTTTTTTTTTTTTTGTAGATACACAAAAGAGGGGTTGCTGGGTTGAATGGTAATTCTATTCTTAAATTTTTGAGGAACCTCTATATTGTTTTCCATAGGGGTGGTACCAGTTTATATTCCCACCAGCAGCATACGAATATTCCTTTTTCTCCGCAGCCTCCCAAACACTTGTTATTTTAATATTTGTCCTGTTGATGATAGCCATTCTAACAGGTGTGAGGTGGTATCTCATTGTGATTTTGATTTCCCTAACAGCTAGTGAAGTTGAGCATCTTGACTCATACGTGTTTGCTGTATGTATGTCTTCTTGTGAGAAGTGTTTGTTCAAGTCCTTTGCCCAATTTTTAATTGGACTGCTTGTTTTTTGTTGTTGAGTTATATGAATTATTTATATATTTTGGATTATCAGCCCCTTATAGGAGATGTTGTTTGCAAATATCTTTTCCTATTTGGTTGGACGCCTCTTTGATTTGTTGACAGTTTCTTTTGCTGTGCAGACCATTAATTATTTTTGCTTTTACTTCCTTTTCCTTTGAGGTCAAATTTGTAAAATCCTGTCTAAACCCAAGATCCTTATGTTTAATACCTATTGCTTTTTTGTATGAAAATTGTTTCAGGTCTTATAATTAGGTCTTTGATATATTTTGAATTAATTTTGGTATATGGTGACAGACAGCAGTATAGTTTCCTTCTTTTGCATGTGACTTTCCAAATTCCCCAGGACCATTTATTGAAGAGGTTTTCTTTTCTCCATTGTATGTTTTTGGCTTCTTTGTAGAAAATTATATACCCATACTATATGTGGGTTTATATTTGGGTTCTCAACTCTGTTCTAGTGGTCTGTGTATCTATTTTTCTGCCAATGCCATGCTGTATTGGTTATTGTCACTTTGTAGTATAATTTAAAGTCAGTGAGTAAGGTACCTCTGACCCTGTTCTTTTTATTTAGGCTTTCTTTGGCTATTCAGGGTCTTTTGTGATTCCATACAAATTTGATGCTTTTTTGTTCTATTTCTTAAAAAAATACCATTGGGATTTTGATGGGGATTGCATTAAATCTATATATTGCTTTGGGTAATATAGCCCTTTAACTATGTTGACTATTCCAATTTATGAATATGAAATATCTCTCCATTTCTTTGTGTCTTCTTTGATTTCTGTTAATGTTTTGTAGTTTTCAGTGTATAGATCCTTCACATCTTGGTTAAGTTTATTCCTAGGTGTTTTATTTGTTGCAATTGAAAAAGAAACTCTTTTTCTCATTTCTTTTTCTGAAATTTCATTTTTAAGTATATAAAGAGTGTCCCAAAATTCACGCAAGATTCGCAATTTTGGTACAAAATTACTTCTTGCATGAATTTTGGGACACCCTTTATGAATGCAATGGATTTTTGCACATTGATTTTTGTATCCTGCAATTTTACTGTATTTATTGTTTCTAATAGTTTTTTGGTGGAATCTTTAGGATTTTCTATGTAAAAAACCATGTCATCTGTAAAACATAACAATTTCACTTCTTCATTCCCAATTTGGATGCCTTTTATTTCTTTCTCTTGACTGATTGCTCTGGCTAGGACTTCTAATACTATGTTGAATAGCAGTGGTGACAGGGCATCCCTGTCTTTAGAGGAAAAGGTTTCAGTTTTTCACCATTCAGTATGACATTCGCTGAGAGTTTGACCTTTATTACCTTGAGGGATTTTCCTTCTATACCCATTTTATTAAGTGCTTTAATCATAAATGGATGTTGTAGCTTATCAAATGTTTTTTTCTGAATCTACTGATATAATCATATGATTTTTATATTTTGTTTATGTGGTGTATCATGTTGATCAATTTGAATATGTTGAACCATCTTTGTGTTTCTGGAGTGAACCCTACTTGATCATAATAATCTTTTTAATGTAGTGTTGTATTCAATTTGTTAGTATTTTGCTTAGGATTTTTGCATCTGTATTAATCAGAGATATTGGTCTAGAGTTTTCTTTTTGTGTGTGTCATCTTTACCAGGCTTTGGTATCAAGGTAATGTTGGCCTCATAAAATGAGTTAGGAAGTATTGCTCCTCTTCAATTTTTTGGAAGACTTTGAGGAGGGCAGGTATTAAATTAACTTTGCGTGTTTGGTAGATTTCACTAGAGAAGTCACATGGACTTTTGGTTTTGGAGAGGTTTTTGGATGATTGTTTCTATTTCCTTACTGTTGATCGGTCTATTTGGATTTTCATGTTCTTAATGATTCAGTTTATGAAGGCTATATATTTCTAAGAACTTGTCCATTTCTTCTGTTATTGAATTTAGAGACATATAGCCCTTCATAGCATTCTCATATGATCCTCTGTATTTCTTTTTTGTTTGTTTGTTTGTTTTTGTTTTTGTTTTTTGTATTTCTTTTGTATCTATCATACTTTCTACTCTTCATTTCTGACTTTATAACTTTTCTCTTTTTTCCTTAGTGAGTCTAGCCAGGGGATTATCCATTTTATTAATCTTTTCAAAACACCAGATCTTTATTACATTAATTTTTCGATTGTCTTTTTTTTAATGATATTTGGGATTTATTAGTTCTAGTCACACGATGACAATTGATTTCACCTGTTTCTTTTGAATTTCTTAATATCAATTCTAAAAAAAAAATTTTCAAATTACATGTGACTAGCATTAAATTCTTTATTCTTCTATTTTATTTATGTTCTAATTTTTACTATTTCATTCCTTCTGCCTATTTTGAGCTTTATTTGCCTTTTTTTTCTTCTTCTAGTTTTTTAAGATTTAATGTTACGTTGTTTATTTGGGATTTTTCCTGTTTCATAAGATAGATCTGTAAATGATATAAATTTCCCTCTAATAATGCTTTACAGTAACCCAATAATTTTGATATATTTTCATTCTCATTTGTTTCTATGTTTCTTTGATCTCTCCTTTGACCCAGCCGTTTTTTAGTAGCACATTGTTTTTTTTTTGTTTTTTTGTTTGTTTTTTTTTTCTACTTTATTGTAGTTTTCTAAATGCATTCATTGTTTAATCTTCACATATGTGTGTTTTTTTCAAGTTTTCTTTTTTATTTTTAAGATTTAT
>PVKE010016495.1:0-31940 GCA_004027555.1 Craseonycteris thonglongyai | reverse complement strand
TTAACAAATCATAGTCAACTATTTTCGGGAGAGACAAATATTCCTCTTTTATCAGTGTGGCTCAGATTTTTCTGCTTTGAATAAAATGAGAACTGGAAGGCAACCAGTCCAAGAAATCTACCTCCAGAGACAGAGCAGAGGGCCTGTCTGTTGGGGAATTTAGCAGTTAAGCCCCTCAGTCTTACTGCCCTGGGGTCTGATGCTCTGTCTGGGTGGCTGGCACTATTGTGCCCTCTATCAGTGTGGTCAGCTGGATTGTTTGCTCAGCTGTCAGTCCTTCCTGTGCCCTGAGGGAAGTGCTCTTCTAACCTGGCTGACTCTGGTCCAGCAAGTATTGACCCACCGTCTCCACTTCCTCCGGGTGCGGCATGCAGCCACACCTAGTCGCTCTCCTCTCCAAAATACCGTTTTCAGTAATATGTTAACTTCTATGGACAAAGTATATGTTGACTTTCCACCCTAACAGCTGACAGACATGCTTTCATGTGTTCGCTGTATCTCCTGGACTGAAGAAAAGGCATAAGAAATGGATCACGTTGGTTGAGGAATAAGAAGGGTAGAAAGAGTTTGTGGGAAAACTGAGGGGTGGAGAGAAACAGATGTGCCTGGAGGGCCTGGTTGGAGGGCCTGGTTGGAGGGCTTGGTTGCCGCTGCCACATAAAGTGTAGCATTTCTTTTCCTTAATAATTTTCAGAAGTTGATCAAGTTTTTGCATTACTATGCTGCTTTTTCCATTGGGCACTTTCACCACTGGCTTAAAGATGAGACATGTTAGGTCAAGTTTGTCCAGTCCGTCACCTGTGGTCCACATGCGGCCCAGGATGGTTTTGAATGTAGCCCAACACTTCATAAACTTTCTTAAAACATTATGCGATTTGTGTTTGTGTGTGTGTGTGTGTGTGTGTGTGTGTGTATTCCCCCCCCCCCCTTATTTCATCAACTATTGTTAGTGTTAATGTATTTTATGTGTGGCCCAAGACAATTCTTCCAATGTGGCCCAGGAAAGCGAAAAGTTTGGAAACTTCTGCTTTAGGTTTTATTCGGCTATTTCTGCCATTTCTCCTCTTCTTGATATCCCAAAGAGGAAAGGTGGACCCCAGTCACAAAGGGGAAATAAAGAGGCTCTTTTTGACTCGGGTGATGCAGCAGAGAGGCAGCCTTTGGGAAGATCTCCCTTCCTACCCTGCTATGCTCACTCCAAGGTAGAGGATGATAAGAGTCATAAGTAAGGTAAAGAAATAATTCTCTTGCTTCTAGACTAAAACTAAAATACAAATGGCAAGAACAGGAAAACACATATTTTTTTCTATGTTTGTATTTCTTGGATTACATACCAGTAAATGCTATTTCTTTCAAAGTCAAGCTCAGACAGGGCAAACATTAAGATTCACTTAAGTGACTGATATGCTTAATTAAGCAAGAAATGAAAGGTGAAGTGGATCTGTTCATGGTAGTCAAGAGTATTTTGAGATGGGGAAGGAGTTTGAACGAGGTGTTCATGAATGCAATTCCCCTTTGGAAGTAATCGATATTGAAACAGTTTTATATGATCCCGAGTGAAAAATGCAGAGGAGAGACTGGCCAGTAAAAGAAAGAATGCTCAGAGGCAGCAAGCACTGTGCTTAAGAGTGGGGAGTCAGGAGCTCAACAGGCAGGATTTACCACATTGCAGCTTTACCACTTCCTGGCTGTGAGATTGTGGGTGATTAGGTAGCCTCTCTGTGCTTCAGTTTCTTCATCTGTGGAATGAGAATGACGATGGTGATAGTTCCTCTCTCATAGAGTTGTGAGGATTAGAAACACTGTGTATTGAAAATGCTTACAACGGAGAGAGCGTCACAAAGCAATTGTTGAACCTGAACTATTAACCAAAGGAAGTTAGGTTTGTAATGATGTAATATTACCTATAGGAATTTGTTTATTAAAGGGTAAGAAGTGCAGAGTTAACTTGAGGTATAAATGAAGTGTCCGCGTATTGCCTCCAGATCTTTCATTGTGCTTCATTTCCTACAGTAGCTCAAGTATCATACTATTAGTTGTCCTTATCAACGTGGAACACTCTAATACAGGCAAGCTTGTCAGAGAAAAGTTGAGTATTTACCTCTTATAGAAAAAGCTTAAGAAAACTGAAAACTTGGTTTGCATATCATTGATGTTTGCATTTTCTTATTTAGAAATAAGGCATTAAAATACTAACTGACTGGCTAACAAGGACTTTTTGAGAACCCTGTTGAAAACTATACTGAATATTCTTCACATTCATCACCTTAAATTTTCTAGTATTTATTGAGGATCATAAAATATAGGTCAGGGCATACAAATCATTTTTAAGGTGATACAAGAAAAAGAGCACATAACCCATTCTGTCCAAAATATGACCGCACTACACAAAATTGTGTGCTATTGCCATTTAGATACTTCAGTGACCTACTAAATAGTTTAGAAATGCGGTTAATATTTACATAGTATCAAAAGTCAATGACATACAACTATGGAGACTGCTCTGGGCCCTCCCTCTTTTCTCTTTTTTCTCTCTGTCTCTCTGTCTCTCTCTGTCAAGGACAATAAAAAGAAATCTTTAAAAATATTTACATGGCTGAACATATATTTAGTATCCTGTAGATGAAGTCAAAAGTATACTTATCCCTTAAGGGTGAACATGACAGTTGGAGTACAAAGGGAATATTGTATAAGAAAAAAATGTGGATTTGACTTTCACAGGCCATTCTTCATTCAATGTTTCAAATGAAGATCGGGCAGCTTCTAAATGTCTTCTGTTGACAGAATCAGGGATAAGACTACAAATTACCAAATAAACTCCCTGAAGATTACTGGATGTTTTCAGTTTGAGATTGCTTCCTGTGTCAGTCAGAAGTCTATGAGAAGTGTGATGCCATTTTTAATGCATGCTCTAATAGATCTTTTCATGACTCTAAATCATCTAATATTATCAGTCAAGCTGACGTATTCTCTTGATCTTCAAAGAGAAAGTAATTCAAACTATTTCCTTCCCTGAAATTTATATTCAATATCTTCTATAAATGACTTTTAATGAACTTTTAATATCAGTGAACTTTCACAATGTCAGATACAAGTTCATCGTGCATTCTACCTGAGCTTTTATTGACCATTAAGTCAATAAATATACTGTTTTTTCTCCTCAGGAGATTAAGAATGAACATGTTAAGAATGAAAATTATTAGAAAACTTAACTCTACGTGTCTCTGGAATGAAACTAAAGTTATTTCACAGTGGAAATATTTTCCGTTCTGTTTTTACTGACTAGGAAATCCTAGAAAGAAAGCACATTCAGCTGACAGATGAATGAATGGTGCTCAACACTGACATTGAACAAAGATGACAAAAGACATCATCCTTTGCCCACCTTCTTTGTCCCTAGTTGAAACCAAAAATGGAATTAAAGCTGTGCTTTATGGTGCATGCAGAACTCCAGATAAATGTTGATTGCTAAGGTGCATGTCATGTCGGTGTCACTCAGGCACCCTATCACACATAAGGACATCTTCTTAAGAACAGGTGTGGTACTGAGAACTGATCTATGCCTGCTTTTGCTTTAACAGCAGTGCTCACTCCACGAACAGGAACTGCTTGCTAAACAAACTGCACATACACCCTAACGACGACAATGTTTGAGCCCTGATACTCTGCAGAGTGAAGAATCAAAGGTTGTTTGGAAGCTGGTGAATGTCTGCACAATAGTAAGGCAGAGATGTCCTGATCCTGAGATGTAACTATCGATATTCCAATCACGTGATTTCAATTTTATGCCATTTCTGTCAAATATGAACTCAACATAATTGTAAACTTCTGATTGCTTCTCAGCTTTTTGGCTAAGATCAAATGTGATTGTAAACTTCTGGACAAAACAATTTCTTATTGTGTAATCTTTTTTTTTGTGATAATTTAAATGCAACCTAATTGATCAGAAACTGTTCTACCATGAGAGTACAAATTAAAAGCTCCACTATTGGTTATAAGCTTTCACATGTAAAATGTCTGTTAATATTCCTTTCCAACAGATTACTTGTTCTTTATGTTAATTATGGCTTAGATTAAATTTTATGTACAATTTCATTTGCAGACATGGAATACCTTAAGTAACTTTTATCAGAGGCTATATGAATGAGCAAAGAATTGTAGTTAATCTTGCTCTTTGAATGTTTGAAAAATACATGAAGTCATTTAATTAATTGTTTCAACATTTAATTTTATATGGAAGTACTGCTAACTTAGTCACCTGGAGCAACAATGACTTATTTCTTTACTATCTCTATTTATTCCTGAGGTTTTAAATGTTTGCCTTGTATACAAATTAAGGTCATGTTTTGTCACTAGGACTGCTTACCCAACTTCTTCCTCAGATTTCATGTTGAAGAGTCATCATTATATGTAACCAATTACCTATTGGCTTCCTGGGAGCTGCTGAAATGGTTTACAGATGTTTCAAACGTAATTTTATAAGCATAAACCGAGATAATGCACTATTTCTCAGTATGGGATTTTACTTAGTCCACTTGACTACTTGTAAAGAATGTGTCTGAACAGTGACTCAAAGAACCTTTTTAAAAAAGCATATGAATCATACTCAATGATTTATTCACATATCTATTTAAAAAAATTCCATTGGTCATGCTGAAAAAGGTTGCAAGCCCTTTGACTTAAGTATTTCTATAATGGCTGTTAAAATCAATTCTGGCATTAAAGTCTCCAAGAATGAACAATGCATTGAGTGGAAAATTGATTACATGGTCAAAGAACAGTCCTTTGTGGCCTCGTTTGCTTTTTCGATTAGCACAGCTGTCATGGCTATTGTAGGTGGTCCTCAAAACTTATAGGAAAAAAAAACCTGTCCTTGACACTTAGTGTTTGCCTATAGATTTGGGGGGAAGAAATATATTTTTGCTTGCCTATTAGAACCCGCCAATGCAGGTACCAATGTCAAATTGAGTTTTGCAAAGATCAAAGGAGAGATGCAAAGGAGACTGATGTGTGGGGAAAAACTAAATCACGTCTAGAATTTATATGTAAATTTAAGGGAAATACATGATTTTATAAGGGAAATGGCTCTGATTCTCACTGCAGCCATGCCTGTACATAGTAGAGTACTTTACCTTTGGGAGAGGATTTGCTGGTGTACGTGTGGGCATGTGGAAAACTAGCTAAAAAGGGGGACCTGACCACTTTTTCATCTTGATTTCTATCTTTAGTTTTTCTTCCATGAAAAAGCTTTCAGGCCACGCCTCCTCCCTGGCACTCAGGGAGGGACTTTTCCACCAACATTGATCTTGCCCAGTTTACCTTGAATCACAGGGTGTGCGTGTTTAATAAGTGCTTATTGAAGTGCGTTATTGATTTAGCTTTCGCTTATTTATTTATTTACTTACTTACTTACTGATATGTAACATTTTCTTTCTCATGAACAGGTTTCAGATCAGATCCTACTGGAGTTCTAAAATGTTGATCTGCTCTTTCTTTGAAACCTTCCCTAGAAAAGACTCATTTACCAATCTCTCTGGCTTCCCAGATGAGCAGCCACCAGAGAATGTTCTCCTTTTCTTCTTGCAAATGGTGTTAATTTCCTAGCAACAGAAATGTATTATCATACAGTTCTGGAAGGCAGAAATCTGAAATAAGTCTCACTGGGCTATCAGGGAGATGTTGGCAGGGCTGTGTTCTTTCTGGAGGCTCTGCTGGAGGATTTCCTTCCCTCCTTCAGCTTCTAGGGGCAACTTGTGTTCCTTGGATGTGGCCTCTTTCCAGCCTTAAATCCAGCAATGGCCTGGAGAGTCTTTCTCACACTGCATCACTCTACCCTGGTTCTCCTGCTTCTGTGTTTCACCTAGACAGACCCCTGTGATTACTTGGGACCCACCTGGATAATCTTCCCATCCCAAGATCAGCTGATTAGCCCTCTTAATTCCACCTGCAACCTTAATACTCCTTTGCCAAGTAAGATAATGTATATACAAGTTCCAGGGATTAGGGTGGAGCTATCTGGGAGGGCAGGGGGAGCATTATTCATGTCTATATTCAGTCAAAGTTAATTTACTGCACCTATAGCATTGCTAATAACTACACCATCATAACCATATCTTTGACATAGGAAAGATACCACATATCTGGAGAACATCAATTGCTTTCCCACTAGCCTCCATTTAAAAATTTATTTGTATTGTTTTTTGACAGAGAGAGAGACCGACAGAGAGAGACAGAGAGAAGGGGGAGGGCCCAGAGCAGTCTCCATAGTTGACAGCATTCATTTTCCATATGGTTTCACTGCACAGGTGGTCATGGGACTGCGCAAGGCTGGAACTGGGCTGGGGGCCTCCCGCATTGGCCCCAGCAAGAAATGAGCTGGGGGCACACCCCAGTTCAGCATATGGGTTCGCATGGGTCAGGCCCAGGATTTGATCCTCGGGCTCCGAGGCTGCAAAGTGAGTGCTTAACCCGCTGAGTGATCCCAGCTTCCTCCATTTAGCTAATCTTTCTGTCTGCAAAAAAGAATGTTGAATCTGATGTTTATTAACTCCTATAGGTTTTACACATGTGGGTCTTTGATCTTTTGAAATTATATGTTAAATATTTTGTTAAGTGCATTTTTTTTGTTTCCAAAGAAGTCATGAACAAAGTTCTATAATTTTATATGTCTATATATTCCTACATTCAATTATCATTGCTGCAAAATTATAGTTTTGATTCTTTTATTTCTTCTACAGAAAACTAAAGTGGTTTTCAATGGTTTTATACTTATAGTAAGCAATACAAGTGTTCGATTTGAAATCTTATATCAGAATCTTCTTAGCATTCTGAAAGGTGAACATGGACATTTAGCTATTTTACTGTGTTCTTAAAATCTACTAAGTATCGTTGGTGACTACCAGTGTATCTTCGGTGAGGTTACCAATTTGTATAACTTTGAACGTCCTGTGAAGCACAAGTATATCCCAGAGCTGAAGCTAGGAGAGAACTAAAGGTTTTGAAAAGGTTTTACCTTTCCACTACCAGTTAGTCCTGTTTCTCTTTATTCAATTTGATGTTTTTGGTGCAAAGCTCTTAAACTTTCCTAAGTGTCTTTTGCTTTTTATGTCTAAGATAATATTGAGAGGAGTTTGATGTGACGAATAAGATGAGAAGAAGTCTGTGGATATTAAATTTTTCTCAGAACTCTCTTCATTCCCCTAAGTTTCTTATCTTCCTTTCACTTGGTTATAAATGAAAACTTCTGTGCTTTCCTAGCTGATCATTAAGATTCTGGCATTTAGAGTGCTCAAATGTTAAAAGGTACTCAGAGATGCAGGAAGAAATCTCTTCATTATTTCTCTCCTCCCTCCATGGTGATTCCAGGAGTCTAAGGCCTGTAAAGTTTTTGTCTTTTAAAATTCTTGGCATTCCTCTGATGGAAGATTCATTGAAATGATTGAAGTGGTCTCTGTTGGGGCTGGTGGGTGAATGATCTATGAGAATCTGCCATGCTTTCTTCAGCCAAAGAAGTTGCCATGAATCTGAACTTGGGAAGGAGTAAGTGAATGAAGATTTGGCACAGCATCTCTGAAAGATTGCCAAGCTGCACTACACCCTACTGTCTAGCTACCTACCATCTCCCATCCTTGAAATCATAACTCATCAATTTAATTAAGTCTTTACAGATAACTGCCAGGCCTCCAGTATAATGTTCCATTTTTAAACTCACTTTATAAGTGAACAAACTTTTATTGAACACTTATTGGATGTAAGACACAGTGTTGTGTCATAAGGTTGCAGTTTACTGCATACTCGCTCCCATAAAAATTTAAAAAATAGTTTAAACAATAGGGGAGAGAGAGAGACTTGGAGAGTGAAAGAGAAAACACACACACACATACACACAAGGAATTGGGTGTGGGAGAGAGATTAAATAATATGAATTAAAGAAATATCACATCACTACATGATTAGTTACCAAATGAGTGCTATAAAATTTAAGTATCCTGTCTTCAGAGAAAGAAGGGATCATTGTCAATTGGAGGATGAACTTGAGAGAGTTTTGAAGGGTAGCTAAGTGGAGAATAGGGACTTGGCGTTTTGAATAGGAGGCCCAGCATGGAATGAAATGATCTGATATCAATGCTTTATTAAAATAATCTTTTGAGTTTTATTTATGTCTTACAAAGGCTTTTCATACAGCAATCTTTGTATTACTGCACGTAGTTGGTAGTCTAACCGTAGGTGAAAATAATGATTAATTTAAATAGATAACAAATAAAAATATATAATTTTATTGATACTTACAGGCAACAAACACAACTTTGATAATTAAAATCCATAATTAATCCTGTCAGCAATATTCACAAAGACACATACTAAAATTTTTTTTTTTTAATTAATTAATTTATTTTTTGACAGAGAGAGAGAGAGAGACAGAGAGAGACAGAGAGAGACAGAGACAGAGAGAGAACTGAACTGGGGGAGCTCCCAGTTCAGCATATGGTTCCGCACAGGCCGGGGCCGGGATTCGATCCTCAGTCCCCGGCACTGCAAAGTGAGCGCTTAACCCACTGAGCCACCCTGGCTTCCCCTAAAATTTTTTTAATTCCAGAAATAAAATGGTTTTTGTCAAAATTATTTTAAAAATCTTTGGACTATATTAACATTTCATGATCAGAAGTTTTTGTGGACCTCTGTTTGAAACTTGATCTTTCTTTGATGCTTGTAATTGCTGTACTATATTTACTGTGATTAAATGGACCCTTAGCTAGTTGATAATGACTTTTAGTTTGTAAAGAGCAATAAAATTTAAATCATTTAACATGTAGCTCTTCTTTGATATTAACTAACATTATTCTAGTAAAAGAATGCCTAACATACTTCTAATAAATTTCCTTTTATATAAGATAAAATATTTAGCAAGATAACATAAATATCTAGGATGTTCCTCTTGTAACACCTGATGATTCACAGAAAGGCTTACCGGTATGTGCTGGAAAGAATTATTCAGTAAATGGATTTACTTTTAGAGAAGAAAGACCCAAAGATGTGACTACAAAGCCTTCTCTAGGATCCTTTATTAAAATTTGACTAAGAAAAATAGCTTTTTTTCCCTGTGAATCTTACCCCTCTTTTTCCATAGATAGAAAGGAATTTTCAGCTGACTGCTAGTGACTTTGAAAGAACTTTCAACTGCTGTTCAAGGCCAAATAGATTATTCTGTTTTATGCAAAACCTATCAGCGTTTTTGCTATTGCATATTTCTTTATTTCCTCAGAGTTAATTGCTAAATGTCATCCACTCCTGCTGTTCTAGTGAGCTTGAATTTTCTCAAGATGTTTCATAACTTTCTCCTTAGAGATTTCAATCTCTGTCAAATATTTTTTCTTTAACGGCCTTTGAAGCAGGAGCATTCCAAATGTCCTTTATGTTACAGATGGGTAGAAACATCAATCTCCCTTTGTTATCTTTATTCTGGATTAGAGATTTCAAGGATATTTCTATATATTTGAAAAACAGGTAGAAATTAAACAAACACCTTTCATACCCCTTTTGACTTTTTGTTTCCCAAATCCTTTGTTTTAGAATAGCTGGGTCTTTCTAATTCTTGTATTAATTGATCAAATTGTATCTATACATTTTCTCCTTAAATATGAAAAAAAATGATATAGCAACGAGTTCAGAGTTTTTAAAGTATCTTTCTTTTCAAAAGCTACTATAGGATGTCATCCTCATGCACTTTAGCAGGAGTCTCTTGAGCTCTTTGAGAAATGTCTGAGTTGAAGACATTTGTTTATATTCCTTACCTAAAGGGTACCTTTCTCTTTTCACAATGTAACTAGGTCCTTTAGTCAAAATGTCACACACCAGCCTGTCAACAAATCATGAAATAGGTAAGTTTCCTCTGAAGGTCATGCATACAATTGCTCATCAAAGAATTATACCAAAGGTCTTGTAGCTTTGCCACTTCTGTTTGCTCATCTTGCATTCTTTTTTTCTTTCCTTTCTTCCCTACCGTCATCCAGCCTGGTTTTCTTCACCCGGCTCCTTGCATTGATCTGAAATTTTTATTCAATTGAATCCTAAAATGTGTTCATCTAATTAATTTCTAGTACACTTACTACTTTAGATAGATGAATTAAAAAGAATCCCTAGGTGCCTGGGTTCTCTGTTTCCTCCTTGGTTACACTGGGTTGAGTGGGAATTGCTGGTGAAGGGAGGGCGTGGAGAAGGAGAAGGATGTGAGGAACTCTCAGAAAAGAAAATGAAAAACCAAATCAGCAAATGCTAGGACCTTAAAGAAAAACATGATAGTGCAGCTGAGCTGTAAAATTTCACAAGAAATCTAGATGGAAAATTTCAAACACAATTTCATCTACTTATTTAGGGCAAGGTATAGGTTTCAGAGGGGCTTATTAATATGTAAATTTTTATAAGATCTTTTAATACTATTAACTTCACTAAAAATACACGAACACAGATTTCTGTATAATGAAGACCTCCACATGAGCATCCCACATTAAAAGCATTTTAGTTATTCTTCTCAACCTTCCTACCAAGGTGCCTCAAATCCAACTATTGAATAGAATTGCTTCAGGTAAGTCCCTTAAGCATGGAGGCCAGCAGTTAAAAATCTCACCAGTTATCTTGGAGAAGTAACATGATACTTGTCTGCTGAGACATGAATTCATTAGACAATAAAATACATGGTCTCATTCTAAAAGAATGGTACCCAAGCAGCTGGGTATACAGATTGTAAAATGAAGATTTGAAAGCACCTTGGATGTAAATAGATGTAGTTGGAGGAAAACGTACCAAAAAGTCAGTGAGGTTGAGAATAGGTGGTGATAAATTTTGCTTACTTCACAGTTTTGCTGGTCTGGAAGGAATCACCCAAAACCAAAGTTCTGAGTATAAAAGAAACTGGTTAACTGCAGAAATTCCATGAATTCCATGCATTCTTCACTAGCCTTAAATTTTTTTAAAGATAACAAGGGAATTTGAAAAGGAGTACACTGGATCTCAGTATTTAAAAAAGTTTTTGAAAAAACACATCTAAAAATAAAGGAATTTCTTCCTTGCAGACTATTAATAATAATCTGTAAATGCTTTGATGTTTTAATTCTGTTGTATCCACTGAAGGTAGTGCCCAGCCTTTCCTTGAGAGATGTAGAGTCATCCCAGTATGTTTTCTAAAAGCTGAGTCATATACCTGGCTTTCCCATCAGCTCCTTGTGTGAGCTGTTAGTAACTCACTAACTTAGCCTTCAGCTTTTCAATTGAAAAAGGCAGTATATAATCCATTTATTTTTAATTGTTGCTTATTAATTCTTTGTATAAAGACACCACAATTTATTTAATCAATCCTCTATGATTAAACATTTTTGTAGTTACTGATTTACCAATATTATAACTATCCCTATTGATAAACAGCCTTATCAAACACACAAGAATGTCTCCAATTATTTCATGAGGAATTATTTCAGGAGCAGAATTTCTTGGTGAAAGAAAATCCATATTTTAAGCCTTTTGATGCATCAAATTTACCACCAGTCATAAATTCACAAGCAATGTCATGAATGTCATTTCCTCATATGTTAGTAAACATTGGGTATTTAAAAAATCTTTATCCACTTGAGAATTTTCATTTAATTTGCATTTTTTTTCTGATTAGTTGTGAGATTATGTTTGTTTCATGCGTTTAAAACATGGGTTCACAAAAAAGAGCCCATAGGCTAAATGTGGCCCATGGCCTGTTGTATTCTTTATTTTATTATTTTTTTGTACAGACTTTAGTTAAAAATTATTTTTATGGGGAAACCAGGATGTCTCAGTGAGTTGAACGCTTGCCTTTTGGCCTTGGTGTCCAAGGATTGACTCTTGGCCCTGGCCCGTGCGGACCCATATGCTAAACTGGGGTGTGGCCCCTAGTTTGGTTCTTGCCAGGCTGAGCTTCCCATGTGGGAGGCCCCTGGCTCAGCCTCCAGCTCGTGGGGGCGGGCCTCCCATGCAGAAGGCCCTGGCCTGGTTTCACCACTGTTCAGCCCCACCCACCAGTATGGAACGAAACCATGTCAAAAGCTGATAATGTACAGCTATGGAGACTGCTCTGGGCCCTCCCCTTCTCTCTGTCTCTGTCTCCCTGTCAAAAACAATAAAATATATCTTATAAAAAATAATTTTTATATTTTTAAAGGGTTGTAAAAAAAAAAGAAACAATGAAGAAAAATATATGAAAGGAATGATATGGCCTCAAAGACTTAAATACTTACTATCTAGCTGTTTACAGAAAATAACCTCTGATTTGGTAAAATAATATTATTTAAAATATCCAATATTATTAACCTTTAACTGGAGTAAAAATACTGTGCAAAAGATTTCGCATGTACTGTTTTACTTAATCTCTACAGCAATTCTACAAGAGAGATATTCCTTTATGATTATTTTAAAGCTGAATAAATAAGCTCAGGGAGGTTAAGTAACTTATCCAATATCTCATAGTGAGTAAAAGGTGGATCTGAGGATCCAACTCAGCTGTCTCCAAAGCCTGGGTATTCAAGTGTTATGCTAACTTGCATGTTTTTGTTACATTTGTACATTAATTTTGAGGAACCTGAATTTTTTCAGTATCAGGGTTCCATACCCAGATACATGATGTCTGCATTTATTCACATTTCTTTTGTGTCCCTCAGTAACTTTTTGTAGTTTCCTTCATAAAGATACTATATATTAAATATTTTCCCCTGGGCAATTTGTATTTTGGTTGAATTATGAATGGAATAACTTTTTAGTTCCAAAATCCCAAAGGTCTATAACTATTCATGTTGTGAATCCCCTAATATCTGTGGTCAAACTTCATCTGTGTCTTTTTGTGTTGTCCAAGTAGACAATCATGATAGATTTGCTGCTTCATTTTTAATAGTCATATCTCCTCCCCTGCTTAATGATTTCACTGTTTTGTTTTGTTTTTATATTTCCAGAATGACATTTGCAGACATCCACGTGTTAGTCTAGCTCCAAAGGAGTTTATTCCACATAATTCAGCAGGATACTTTGGTTTGTGTAAATCTGTGATTTTTTAAAAGTATGATAAGAAACTGTTGTCCTATTCTTATTTTACTAAGACTTTTTTTAATTCTGAATTTTTGTAGAATTTTATTAAATTATTTTGGGTATATATTGAGATGATCAAATAATCTTTATCCACTAGCATGTTATAATAGTATGATGAATTCTATGGCCAGAATTCCTAAGATCAAACCATCTTTGTATTTAAATAATCCTTAATTGGTTACAATATGCAGAACTTTCCATATATTTCTGTATTTAATTTGTTCATTTTTAAAGGATGTTTTATATTTATATTTCTAAAGGGTTTTGCTTTGTAGTTTTATTTTCCTGAGAATTTCTTCATTGTGCAATCCATTGTAGAGTGGATTGTAATATTTTCTTTGCTTTTGTACTTGTTTAAAGATTCTTTAAAAGTATTTTTAAAACATAGAAATGATTTAAAATTTGAATGAATAATTAGTAGAAAGTAATCTGTTAAAAATAAGGGCCCAGCACCATTTCAAGGGGTAATTCTTTGATTATTGTTCTAATTAGATAAGTTATTTTCATAAAACATTTTATCTTAGCAAAGAATTGCCTAAAGTTTTTGTTTATAATCTTTAAAATATATGTATAAATAGTTGTATCTCCAGTGTTATTATTATTCTTTTACATGTTTTATTTTATTTTTTAGCCTTACTAGAGATTCATCTAAATAATTTATTTGTTCAAAGAACCAAATTGGTTTTATTCCAAACTCTTAATCAGTATTATGCTTTTATTTTTGTGAAATTGCATCTCTTCTATTGCTTCTTTTTATGTCCCAGTTCCCGATTTTATGGAATTTATTTATTTTAATTATTTTATATTTGATAGAAGTATTTAAGATTTTGAATATTTCTTTGATGAGTACTTTGTTAGTCATCTCCATGTTTTTATATGTAGTATTATTATTGTAATTAATTTCTAATTTTGTTTTTTCTCTGAGATTTTTTTTTTTTAGAAGATTTTTGGTTAATTCCCATGAACTTCCTGGGGTATTCTCTATGGTAGAAGAGGGGTGGGGGTCTGTTTGGAGCCTCTTTTATGAGGCACTAATCCCATTCATGAGGGCATTACCCTTGTGACCTAATCACCTCTCAAAAGTCCCACCTCTTAATACCATCACTACCGGTATTAGGATTTCAACATAAAAGATGGGGAGACACATTTAGTGCATAATAATTACATACCTAAACTCTAAATAATTGGTTGCCATTATTACTTAATATTCACTTATATTCAAATTTCCCCAATTATCTAAAAGATAATTTGTTTTCATCAAGATTCAAACAAGTTGCACACACAGTATCTAGTTGATGTATCTCTTAGGGATTATTTTTAAAAATCTTTAAGTGTCACTTTGCCATATATTATGCCATTTATTTGTTAAGAAAAACCTGGCTATTTGCCCTGTAGAATATCTCAACATTTAGCATTTGGCTGTTTGCTTCCTTGCATTGTTGTTTAATGTGTTTTTCCATTCCTTTTATTTAACAACAGAGACCTTTAAAACAAGTTTTATCACTGTTTTACAAATCATAACACTGTGAACTCAGAGAATTTAACTTATTGATGGCAGAGCGGCATTAAAATATTCATCTGACTAATTTTAAATTTCAGACTCTTTCTACTACATGGCGCTACATAAGTAGAGAGACTTAGAAGGGGGATGAAGATGTTGGAACAAAGAAGAAAGAGATTAGAAAAGACTGTATATTTTACTTTCCATAATGCAATGTACCCCCCCATGGTACATTGTGAAGTAAGAGGAAAGAAAACCTCAAGTATCAGCTATCAGACAGTATTTTACCACGCACTCAAAAATACCCAGAATTTGGAAGCCCTTTATATTTTCCATAAATAATTCCCTTGCATTAAAAGAAGTAATGTGTAATGTAAATTTTACTGAAAATTTTGTTATGGAGATGAAATAGGGTTTAACATCCTCATGCCCTGGTAGGGCTGCCATAACAAAGTACCAACATTTGAGTGTCTTAAACAACAGAAATGTATTGTCTCACGTTTCTGAAGGCCAGAAGTTCAAGGTCAAGGTGTTGTCAAGGTTGGTTCCTTCTGAAGGTTGTGAGGAAAGGCTCCCTAGACGGCCTCATTTGTTTACATGTGACATTTTGTTTGTATGCATTTCTGCATTTAAATTTCTCCTTTTTATAAGTATACCTTTTAATCAGTAAAATTGGATTAGGGCTCACCCTAATAAATTTATTTTACCTTGATTACTCCTGTAAACATCCCATCTTCAAGTAAGGTCACGTTTTTATGTACTGGGGCTTAATATTTCACCATATGAACTGGGGTCGGGGAACAATTCAGCCATAACAAACATATAACAAGTCACACAGCTTCACAAAGCTTGTGTCTTTCCCCCATGTCTTTCTAGCCTTGTCACTACCCTTCCCCAGGAAACACCAAGCTCTATTAGAAATGCTCTTATTTCTCTTGTTTTCTGCAAGCAATGCCACACATTTCTCTCTGTTCCAGTTAGGGTTTTGAGAACATTCAGCATGCAAAAAAGACTCCTTAGGAAGATTATCATGTTAGTTCGAGCTGAGTGGGAAAAACCTGCCAGTTTCAGGCTTTTTGAATTCAAATATATAATAACTCAGGTTAGGGACAAGCTCAAGAAGTACCTAATATTGAAAGTATTTTATGAGTTAAAATGAATCCTTCTCACTTGTTATGAACTGTGGTTTAATCAATGAACTTCAGTGAACTATAGTTTAGTTAGTGTTAGGCATCTTTTTATTTCTTTGATTTCATTTTACTTCTTAAATGTAGTTCTTGGCAATATTGTGCATATTCAACTGTTTTTATTAAGGATTTTTGTTCTGATTTTTATAAAGCTGATGAATGAAGATGTTTACTGCTCTGTTTCAGTAAAACATGGCTATAATTTAAACCGGGCAGTATTAAACTTATGCTGTCATGTCTGTCTCCACTAAGTGTACCTCAAGTCCACATGTAGTTCTTTGAAGATGATAAACAAACATTTGGAATGTTGAATCAAAACATTCAATATAAAAATGGTAAATCACACCTTAGTGAAGAAACATAGAGTCACAAATGGTCTAATATAACATAAAATTTCAAAATATTTTAGAGTGTCTTACATAACTTTTAAATTGGGAGGATTTGCTTTGTTATTTTGAATTTATTTAAGCAACTATTCCTGGAGTTCATGTGGTTGACTATCCAGGAAAGGAGCTTGTTGAGAAGTGGGTCGGGTGTTAGATCAATACTAGGCAAGAGTTAAAAAAGCATGCTACAAATACACAAATTGGGTAGTCTACACAAATAATTTAGAGTTATCTGAAGTTAGAGCTAGTGAAATCTAGTGACCTATAGGAAAATTCCATGTTTGTCTAGGGAAAAATAATCTGTGAACCTCAGATAGCCAACCACTTTTGATCTGTTATTTTCTCTCAGGAAACCTCACACACGTCAATAAAGTCACAGTTAAAAACATCACTCGAGGAATAAAGCAGCTCCATTATCTTGAGCGCTGCTGCTATGCTGCATGTCGATACTCAGACCAGAAACCTTTTTCTAAGGTTGATGGATGCAGGGTGCCTCCGTGTGTATGTGCCTATAGTTAGATTCTGCTTTTAAAAAGAAGCCATTAACCATGCCTCTTTCAAAGTATTTTTCCTTTTTTATCTATACAAGCAAGCCAATGTTAAGTGTTTCACAACATGCACTTCTGTAAAGTGGAGTAAAGGTAAACCAGGATTCTCTTTAGAACATAACTTTTGTTTTGAGTGATTTAGAAATGACCTTTAGTCTGTTCACAAAAGTAAGCTATTATAGAGGGTAATTCCCCTCCGACTTTACCCCACAATCTGCTAATTCAGGGGAGAGCAAGCTGGGGTCTAGGACACTGCAATTGGGCTCTGCAGATTATCAGTCTCTAAAGCTAGTTTATTTAGTCGAATCTTACGAAATTGCCAACATTATGCCATTTGATACCCACAGACACATCAATTTTATAGGACTCAACAATGTTTATAATTTAAAGAATTTTATTATTTATGTTGGCTGTAAATAACAATCTTACTAAAAGGCGAATTGAACAAAAGAGTTAAACATATTTTGAGGGGGTTATAAAATGAATGCTATTAACTACTTCTATGACTCAGGTGCAGAATTGTAAGAAGTAAACCATAAAAACAGAGCAAGTCTTTGCCTAGGTAATTGAAGTATAATTTACAGAATTCTGTGATGTAGGGGTTTTGTTTTATTTATACCTTATAAATAGTAACAGATAAATTGGGGCTTTTATTAGTGTTACGAAGAAGATGAAATCATTTGATATGGTGGGTGAATTGGGGACCTCTGTGTCTCATCTGGTTTGGGAAAGTCTGTCTGAGGAGATCATAACAATGCTTTGAGACCTAAGTCATGAGAATGAAGCAATGAGGTGAAGATATGAAGACAGTGTTAAGGAGGAAGGACCAAGAACATGAGGGCTCTTAGATGGGAGTCAACTTAGACTTTTTGAAGAAGAGAAGAAAGACCGATGGCCCAGTCAGATGCTGTGTTCTCAGAGGAGGACTCAGGGGTGAGGCAGACTCTCAGTCAAAGGTTGTTGCGGGCTCACGGATGCTGCAGCCCTGGGCTGACGTGATGCTGCAGAGCACGGATTCCCCACCTATAAGTGGCAATACTGCATAACCCTCACCATAGCTCTGATGGGCAACGTGTGTGTGCAAAGAGCATGTGCCAGACATGAAGTCAATCTTCCAGATGTGCCAGCTTTCATTTTTGGCAGGTTATTTTTGAAAAACCAAAATTTTAATGAATAACTTTAGTGCCGTGTACTAAGGCACCAAAAGAAATGAATGGCATAATTTTTGCCTTAAAAATGTTTACAATTTTCTTGGGGGTATAAAATAACTTTTCAGACTGTATGGTATAAACAAAGCGTGATACAACTGCAGAGAAGTCAGAGAGAAGTAAAGACCAGTGGAGATAAACTTGAAGAGAGAAAAGAATGTCTTAAGATATGTAATTGAATCAGCCTTGAAAATTGCTTAAAATTTTTATTTCTTAAAGGGCTTTCCAGGAGTATATTACAATAAAGAAAAAAGTATAGGATGGAGACTAAGTATGGTGCATTCAGGGTGATA
Organism: Craseonycteris thonglongyai; assembly: GCA_004027555.1. Lineage (NCBI taxonomy): Eukaryota > Metazoa > Chordata > Mammalia > Chiroptera > Craseonycteridae > Craseonycteris > Craseonycteris thonglongyai. Next base: position 13,719 of record PVKE010016495.1, on the reverse strand, counting down.
TACGGAGCATGAACTAGGTTGTTCTGATTAATAGAAGCGCATTTCACTGACTAGGAACAATTGGCTAGATGTGTAGCTAAGGAAGTTGATGGTGAAAGAAACTGGGAATCTGACCTGGAAAGTGAGGAAGAGGAGTCTGAACTTGAAGCTGTAAGAATCAGTATTTCCTAATAACACAGTATGAGGTTGGTACACAGAATGATCAGGAGGATAGAGAAATTGGAAGAAATTATAAACTGCTTCACGAGGTAAAAAGGAGTTGATAGGAGAGAAGCCATGGGCCTGAAATAGAAGAAGTAGATATGAAAGAGAACTTGAAGGATTAGGCAATATTTAGTAGCAGAATTTTAATTTTGACATTTGGTTACGACGGATTAAAGGTTTTTGTTTCAAGAACTAGACTAACTGTTCTACATTTGTCATCTCTGTTAATCCAATGACCTATAGACCATCATTCAGGTTTTACAGACTAGGAACTAAAGCTCAGAGAAATGAAGGGATTTTCTAAAAATAATGGTGGGATTACTATCCCCTTTTTAAGGTTACCTACCTCCAGAAAAGACCAAAAAACTTCTTTGACCCTCCAAATCCTAGAAGGTTAAGATGGGTTGGGAGAGATTAAAGTTAGGATAGCAACAACCATGAGAGTGCAGGACAAATTTATAGCCTGCTCGCTCCCGCAGTTGATCGATTCTTCCTTCTGGAGCTCCCTCCTTTCTTCTGACTGGGGGCTGCGAAGAGACAAAGGCTCTGAGAGGTGTTGGTCATGAGGGCGGCTTGCCGGCCTTTTCTTAATTACTTGGGTTGTCAAGACTCAGGTTGTTTTATATCAGTAAATATATCGATTAAAATATATATATCTTATGTAGTCATTGCCATTGGTTAGGTTACTTCCCTTAAGTTTTTCTGTCTAAATGTGACAACTGCTAGAAGATTTAAAGATTCTTTCGATAGCAGGACATAACACGATGACACTTGGATAGATGTAAGGCAGACCTTCTTGTAACTTACAGCTCCAAATGAGAGAAGGCTGCTGGTTAAAGCCACAAAGGAGGTGGTGGGGTTGGGGGAGGTAACAGGGGACAGGATAACAGCAAGCTGGGACATCAGGGAGCAGCTTCTGCCTGGCTAGAGGGGTGGAGTTAAGTTTTCAGCTCTATGTGGATTGGCTAATGAGAACAATTTCAGAGGCTTCAGAGCAGAGGAGCTCTCTTGGAGGTTTGGTACGTGGCCCTGGGACTAATAAGCTGATTAGTAAGAGTCTTGTAAGACCAGTGCTTGGGCTGTGCACTTAGCTCCTCAGGAGGGTAACTGACTGGCGTCCAGCTGCCTCTCCAAACTGGGTCAAGACAGCATTAAAAACAAAACGCACCAAAAACCAAAAGGACTATATTATAACTACAGTGCTGTATAGTGCAGTGCTCACGTGTAATCAATCGTAAGTTTTTTGATCCCCAGCTATGGTGAGGACACTCTTGCCTTTAGGCTGATTCCTTATTAGGTGTTTTGTTGTTGTTTTTCTGCCAAGTGTCTAATACGGAAACACTGCTGTCATCATTGACAGTTCTAGAGTATCACAGGCTTGGATTTTCTGGTTTGAGCCACTCAAAGCAGAGCCTCTGGTGTTTCCAGGATGATTAATAACTAATGAAGTGATAAATTATGGGGTGTCACTGACAGGGCACTACATGAGGAGCAGTAGAAACAAAGCAAAGTTAGCCTTTAAGAAGTTTATACACTTAACTATGAAAAATAGTATGGCGGCTCCTCAAAAAGTAAAAAATGGAACTACCTTATGATCTAGGAATTCCATTTCTGGGTATTGAGTCAAAGAAATCCAAAACACGAATTAAAAAAAAATATATGCACCTTTATGTTTATTGCAACATTATTCACAACAGCCAAGATATGGAACATGGAAACAACCTAAATGCCCATCAATAGATGATTGGATAAAGAAATTATGGTACATTTATACAAGGGAGTATTATTACTCTCTATAAAAAAAAATGAAATTGTACCATTTTCAACGTGGTTGAAACTAGAAGTTATTATGCTAAGCAAGATAAATCAGATTGAGAAAGACAAACACTGTGTGATCTCACTTATATGTGCAATCTAAAGAACAGAATAAAGAAACAATCAAATCAGAAAAAAAGAAAGAAATTTATACACTGAAACAGCTGAAAGTAGTGGTCAAATTGCACAAAGGCAAGAAGACAACCTGCTGTGATTCGCATAGCCTAAGAATACTCCTTGCAATGTATTCTGAATACTGTAGTTCCCCTCTCTCTCTTTCTCTTTCGGCTCTATAATTCTGTCTCCACCTGCTAGACCCTTTGCTCATCTCCTTTATTATTTAACTCTTATTTTCTCTCCCCAACAACTTTCTCTATATCTGAATCCATTAATAAGCATCTTTCTTAGCATTAGGTTTAGGGACTAAGTTTTCTGTGTCTTGGCTCCAGGTATTCATTTTAAATGCAGGCAAATTGAGGACCTTAAATTTCTTTCCAAGAAACTTTGAATCAAGTTCCTTGCTAGGTTTTTTTTCTGTCCATTGAACTTTGATTAACAAATGCTTCCTTATCTCTTACTAACATTATGTGAGGTTTAATTTCCAGATATTTTATCTTTTATTTTCAATTAGTTATGTCTATTAAACCCAATCATAGACACATGGATGTACACAGAAATCTCAGGAGTGTTAAACGAAAGTTTTTAATTTTTCTGGGCATTCAGCCCAGCTTGATTTAACTTTTTAAAAAATTCTCATTATGTCCTAGATCTTGTTTTAAAATAGGCAATTTATAATTACTAATTAGCCAGAATAAGAAGATAGGAAGATGATTAACTGACGAAAGCTATAAAGCTCTTTTTCTTTTTTTCAAAGATTGAAATCACAACTATAGATATATGCAATGTAAACACTTTTCTACATAGTAGAGGTTTGTTTCCCCTCCAGCAGTCTAGATCCTCTTTGTTATTACAAATGAATTAACCCTGTCAGAAAATGCAATCATCTTATTAGCGGTACCAAATTTTATCTCCCTTTATTTCTGCTCATCTCTTTTCTTAAGCAGTGAATTAGTTCTAACAGACGTACACCTAACTCATGTTGTTCAGTTTTTATATCAAGGTGTTCCTGTAAAATCAGACAATTTTAAAGGAAAAAATGGGTATTCCACAAATATTTTTACTGAAGATACAGAAAATATGGCTTGAAAGCAAGGAGGATGAATTTCTCTGAAAACAACCTCTCAAACCTTGCTTAGTTGTAAGCTTAAAACGTATCCTTTTCTGGTGGTTTTATAAGGTATATTTACATACAGTGGGGTGCTGGGAAAAGTTTTTTAAAAACCCTGATATTTTTAATATCCTGATTTCTGTGGTTTAACTACTCCCCCCATGCCTGATTTCAAGCTACCAGTGTGAACTCACTAAATGCAGAGTTTGAAAGAGATGCACAGTGGCCCATCATTACATACTATTTTCACAATACAGATAAAATGCACAGCCTCAAGAGAATTGATAATAGTAAATGAGTGAAATTACAATATAGGGAAGTGATATGAACATGTTCAGTATGTACTACCTTTGCTTTAAGTACAATTCCTCTAGTTATGGATTTATGCAGTTTCATTTTTCTTAATAACTGTGTTTTCCAACCATTCACAGAAGTCCTAAAAACTTAGCAACCAAATCTGAAAACTGATATGAGCCAACTTCGGCACACCATTGAGTCAGATTGTTTTTCTTTAATTTTCAATATTTTATTATTTTGAGAAAAAAAGAAGAGAAGAAACACAGTCAAGAGTGATCATAATGTTGTATAGACTCCTTCCATTGCATCAGGTGTTCACAATCACATATTAATGGCGAGTATAATGAGCGAACTGTTCTGGGTGCAGAGTACTTCAGAGAATACTGAAGCGGATTGGGCAGAGTTGAGAAACACTACTAAGAGGAAGGTTCACTCCTGTGGAGAGCAAGACAGGAATAATTTAGCAAGACGGTAAGAATGGAGTTATTTGGGGAAGCCGGGATGGCTCAGTGGGTTGAGCCCTCGCTTTGCAGCCCTGGGGACTGAGGCTCGAATCCTGGCCCCGGCCCGTGCGGACCCATGTGCTGAACTGGGGAGTGCCCCCAGTTAGGTTCTCACCGGGGCGAGACCCCGGCCCAGTTCCTGCCCTGCGCAGCCCTGTGCCCACCTGTGGAATGAAACTATGTGGAAAAACCAATGATGTGCAACTATGGAGACTGTTCTGGGGCCTCCCCCTTCTCTCTGTCTCTGTCTCTATATCTCTCTGTCAAAAAAATAAAAAAATAAAATAAAATAAAAGAGTGAAGTTATTCAAGGCAGGAGAGGCTTAATGAAAACAGTGTTAATAATTCAACTGAACACTCATCCTATGCTACCGTTTTTTCATCCTTGCAATGATTCCTAATAAATTATTATACATAAAAATGATAATGGTGCACAGTAATCACTTGTTACTTTGTCTTTCCAACAACCATTCTCTCTTATTTCCAGTGCTCAGGTTTCTTTCTTGGAATTACCCCATCTCCTGTGGGGAGAACCTCATCTCCTGGAGTCTGTGGGCAACACAATCAGGGTACCATGTCCTCCCACAGAGCAAGAGGGAAGGTAGAAGGAGGAGCTCCTCGGGAGTCCGTTCAGTCAGATACTTCCTCTCTTCAGGCTGATCCACGCAAGGGCAGGTACCTGAAAATGACGCTGCCCGAAGGAGTCTTAGGGGCCCAGAACTTCGCGCAGAATGCCCCAAGCAAGGCCGCACGTGTGGAGTTCCATCATTGCCATGACATCGGCCATCCAGACTCTGGGAGGAAGCCCAGCTCCTACCCAGCTTCCAAGCCCAGTTCTCCAGCCTCCCTTGCTTTCCAAGAGCTGCCCAGTATTCTTCCATTACATTCCTCTCTTTTAAAATGTTAAGTTCTCCAATGTTGGTTTCTATAGCTTATAAACAAATCGATGAGGATACAAATAGATCAAAATACGAGGAGAGGCAATCTCTCTAGATCACTCAGCAGTCCCAACTGCTTTGAATGCAGTTGCAGGTCACCCACTGCTTGCTCTGCCAAGGTAGTCTTCTCCTCCAGCATTATGCAGCTGACGGCTTCATCTCAGCCACACATGATTCCTGCTTTCCATCTTCCTGAGACAGATGCTATAGGAGATGTTCGTTATAAATACCCATAGTGTAAAAGGGCAGTATGTCCTGTAGATGACATTTTCTCAGAAAAGAAACTATGTAGAGGACATGGAATAGTTAGAATTCCTCTCTGCCCTATCTCTCCACCAACTGCAAAGGTAGTATTAATCAAAACACAGAGATAGTACTAGGAATATGGCTTTGTTCATATAAAGAAAAAAAATACACAACAAGAAAATTAATATAAGGATAAGCAGTGTTTTTCTTATGCCTGTTTTTTAATTTTTCTGTTCTCTCCTCTTTGCCAAATCAGAATCCCGCCATTATCACATTGAATTTGCTATTAACTTTAAGTATGAATGTTCCACTAAAAATCACTGAAACATTAGACTTATGAAGCCTGTCCGGAAAATATCCAGCCATTGTCAGTATAATGAGAGCAGTTTCATGGCTGGATACTTTCCAGACAGCCCTCGTATTGTTGTATGGGATATGCATGTTGTATGAGGGCATACAAGATTAAAGTGTGACCATAACCTATGCATTCCTGAAATTAGCTAAATGAAAATAAAGAGGCATGATCTTATAGCAACAAAGAAAATATATGTGGTATAATAGTAGAAAAAATACCACCTGTGCTTTTTAAACTAAGAAAACCCATAAATGCAAATTAATTTTCACAAGGAACCCTGAATAAACTCCAAATTTGAGACAGTGAGTTCTTCTCCAGTGGGAGACATGGATAATACTTTAAAAGAATGTTGGATAAACTCTCCAGGTCCTCACTTAGTTTTCTGTATACACTAGATAGTTGACAAATATTTTTTATTAATTGAAACGACAACTTTGTAGTACATTTTAACTGATATTTGAAAGATGCATGGGGATTTATTGATTATATGATATGTCTCAGATATAAGTCAGAAAGTTTGGAGGAAGGAAAAATAAGTGATAAAACTGTGATAGGTGAATGGGATTCTTTTTATTATTCTCTTTACTTTTTCATATGTTTGAATCTTTCCATAATAAAAGCAAAAAAAAAAAAAAAATTAAGTGCTTAGAGAAAAGCTCAGAAGTTGATAAAAATCTACTTATGGTTTTTCTTCTCTGAAACCAACATGGGTTTTGGCCTGAAATGAGTGGCCTAGTTAAGAACAGCTCATTCATTCTCCCTGGTGCTGTTGTTTCCCATGAATCAATAATTCTGCTGCATTGTTTGAGGTTGTGCTTAACACATCTCACAAGTGGTTTAACATAGAGGCATTTGTGGCTACACCCGAGTACAGGGTGGTTACTGAATGATTGAAAGAACAATAGAAATAATGTGAGTCTAGGAACAGAAAAGAACAGAGAAAAAAAGCGACATCTTCCTGCCAGTGATAAAGTATTCTTATTAGAGTCCATATGAAGATTACAAATTATCTGTGGATGTTACGTCTGTTCATTTCTGTATTGTGGACGGGCTTTCATGTCTTAAGATACACAGATGTTATTCATCATCACACACATGACTCTTTAGCGAACTGAAATCAGGTCTTATGACATTGAATCACGTTTAATGAAAAGCACCAGCATTTCATGATTAGGGTATGAATCTTGCTTCTTTAGAAAATTATAGAATAAGGGAAACTTAAAAATTAAAATGGGAATGAGAAAGACAGGCATCAAGTAACAGTGACAAAAGATGGATGGAAGTGATATGGTGGGAAAGGGAAGGAAATGACATATTTTCCTTTCAAGTCTGGGCCTAGCTCTTATTTGAGTATAGTGATTTGATTCATGCTTATACTCTGTGTCTGATTTATTACTGATTTCATCATGAGTGCCCAGCTCCACTGGCTCTTGCCCATTTGTCTCCAAGGTAGTGAAACCACCATGCACACAATGACTGTACCAGTTGACCCTGTTAGCACTTTTAACTCTCAACTTAAACGTCTCCTTTCGCTAGTTATTTTTAGATTTATTGTTGTATGGGATATGTACGTAGTGTGGCAATATGATACCTATGGAATGTTCTTCACTGTGTAAATCAATCACAATAATAGCATCGCTGGGTGAAACCAGGGGCAGAGAGGACAGGGTGAAATGGGACAGAGAATGGAATACAGAATATGGGCAACAGAAAGTGACAGAAAGGGGCAAAAATATGGCTGGAAAAAATATTTAGAAATTAGAAACAGAGTGAAAGGGGAGATGAGAGAGGGAAGAAATGACTTCCTAATGAAAAAGCAAACTAAAAATGAAGATTTAAACATGAATAGAGACAAAAGCATAATTAAGTGAGAAAATTACTCTAAAGGGTAAGGAGCGTCAGAAAACAAACTCAGTTAGTACATTGGTAAATATAGTACCAGGGCTGGAAAAATAATTGAATATTAAACCTTACTTAGTCACAGGATAATATAAAAACATCTTAACAAAGAAGACCTTTATATTTGAAAGACAGAAAATCATAGAAATATTTGTTGGGATATTGGAGTCTTGGTTCCCTAAGGACTAGTAAAAAAATTGGTTAGAATTAAGTATGGGGAAAAATAAAATAGGGATCAAATATTGTTGTTTTTTTTGTGAAGAAATAGAAAATGAACAGATTTTGAGGCTTTTGTCATGGTAAATAAAATACAAAAGTAGTCCTCAAACTAAAGTCTTGGATGAAAATGTTCTCTTCTGAATTTTCACAATCAATTTGTGAAACACTGAGCCTTACAGTCTTTTTCTCATTGTTAAAAAGGAAAATTCCTTTACGTACTTGGTATGCATTTGAGTATTTGATATCTTGCCTAGGTGTTCCTTATCAATATTATGTCTTGTATTGTATTAACAAAGGGAAAAAAAATTTGCCACACTACCCCTATCCCGTAGAAAGTATTTTGGGCAAAGCTATATTGCCAAGACTCTTTGGATGATTTATTTTACTTCTTCAGAATAACTTGATTTAAAAAGACCTGTAATTAAAGGTTAGTCTTAATTATGAAATATCTTTGCTTTGTCATCTTCTTCTTGAGACATTCAGCAATTGTAAACGTGTTTGACTACCAAACTTTCATGCTTGGTTTTAACTAGAATTATAGTAATTGTTTTGGAATTTTTAATTGGATGAATAATAATTGAGGTGAAGTCTCTTTAGTTAATTTGTTTATGAGTTGACTTGCTACCACATAAGCATAAATGACTTCTGTCTCCATTACATTTTTATACTAATAATTATACCACTTAAAGTTTAAACAGGCTTCAACAGCAAAATGTTACATCTTAACGTGAAAAAGAAAAAAAAATTAATATTTTTCCTTGTCATTAACTTTCTTTATTTAAAATGTATGCTTTACTAATCTCCAAATGAATTAATTTGTTTTAAATTCATATTTAAAAATCAAGTAAGATTACAGATGTATTTAAAGCTATGTAATATGACAAATATCCAAGATAACTACGAATGTTCCACGTTAAAATCTGAGTTAAACAGCATTGGTAATCCATTGATCTAAGAATAATTAATTGATTTTTGGTTATGTCTGTCTTTTTTCTCTCCTTAATAAAACAATCCCCTCTAAAAAACAGATGATACAGAATTGAAACTATATTTTAATGTTGACATATTTTCTTTCATCTAAGTTACATTCAAATTTAATAATTGTTGTACTTGAAACATCAAGTAATTTTTAAAAACCAAAATTATTCATAAAGTTGATCTGTGTTTGCAGTGAAGCCAGGTTTTACCAAAAAAACTGTTGTGGAATGATTATATTGGTTGAAATACAAATTGCAAAAATGAGCCTTGACTTTTTCAAACTTTAGTTGTATTAAACAACTTCCTGTAAGACAAGTTTCAGCAGATCAGCATAAAATTTTCTTAATTTCATTACAGTCTCTAAATTAAAATTAATGAGTCTGACACCCACAATTAACAATGAAAAATGCAGATTGTTATAATTACTTAAGCAATAACATTGCTTTACATAGAAGACTTAAGGTGTTCCACAAATTATTTCCAAGTGTTACATAAAACACAAAAAATGACAATTTCAATTTATTTTGTCAATGCAAAAAACCAAAATCCTTACTAAAACCTTTCTCGTTTGGGAATCTCTCGCCATGCATAATTAAGCAAATTTGATTGCAATTAAGCCTGGCTTCTACAGTAGAGTTTTAATTAATGCAAATCTGGCATCTACATCTATAAGATTAATTTTAGTGAATTAAAAGAAAACAACAAAGCACATTTGAAAGTGCAGTTGTATTGTTGAAAGGACAGAATTTAAAAGCTGGTTATTTTTTCAGCCTTCCATGTGTATAGCCTTTGACTTAGACTTTAAAGAGTGGATATTTAATTCAGATTTGTTGTTTTGGTTTTAAATGCCTTATTAAACAAGATCATCAAAATTACACAAAGCCACTTTAGAAAGGTGTCTTAAAAATTCAATACGCGTTAGGAGCAAGGTATACTCATATAGTATATACCGGTAGGTATATATGTATAAATGTGTATGTGCACACACATGCTTATACATGAACAATCCCTGTCATTTTGGCAAATTTAGATGTGAAACTCATCAACAGAAGTGCATATATTTTATTTTACATTCTTAAAAATATGTGTAGTGTAGTATTTACATCTCAAATTTAGAAAGAATGATGAAGTACCATTGTTGAGGACATACTCTAATAAAAGTGGTTAAAGTGGAATGTCAGCTAAAGTACAGAAATAACTTATATGTGTATATATATTTGTTTATACTATTTTAATTTTATTTAATTTGCAATTAAAATATTATCACTCCTCAAGTTCTATTTGGCAGAAGTATAGTTGTTCTTGAACACATATTAAAATGATTAAGTATCCTAAATGAATAATTAATATGATTTGGAAACAACCTTAAAGATTTGGTTCTTTTTAAGTTTCTGATTTCTAAAAATCACTTGTCTGGAAAAGACATTATTGTAGGATATCTTGCTATTCAAAATTTCATGCTCTTGTTTGATAGAATAAATTGATGAGGTGGCTGTGAGCAGGGTAGGCTCAAGGCACAGGGAATATATATTAACACCAGAAGCTCTGAATAGGCAACCCATGAATTCTGTTAGCCCGTTACATGAACAAGGTAATTTTGATAAGTAAAGGGCAACTGATAAGCACTTGAAATCAGAGAGCCACTCTGATTTCAGTCTACAATGATGTCACAATTATATTGTCTTTTGAATGAATTTCTGTGGATTTATTCTGAATAAAAAATTTACAAATTGTTTATAAATAATCCTGTATTCACAGGAAGCTTCAAAATATAGTTCAGGTCAATCCCATATACTCTTAATTATATTTCCTCCAATACAGTTAGTACAATATTAAAGATTGGAAATTGATATTGTTACAATCCACAGACCTTATTCAGTATTTAGCAATCAACATTATATTGTCTCTTAATATTTCTTGTATATTTTGTACTTTAGTGAATGTACTACCCATCCACTCAGTCAGGCAATCTTTTATTTTTGAAATACATATATCTTATACATTATGTGATTCAGAGTATTGCGGTATATAAGCACTCATAGTATAGAAGAAGAGGCAGACTCATAAGAATAAAAAGAAAACTACAATATTTTATCTAATCTAAATGGCCTTAACTATAAAATGGATCATTATTTTATGTGATACTAAAAAATATATTACACCAAATAACGTTTTAGCTATTATAAGACACATTCTGATTTCAGGTTAAAATGTAAAAAAAAAATAGTACATCTTGAAATTGACAATATACAGTGTAGAAAATACAATAATAGTGCTGTGTATATAGTTAATGGAGCAATTTTTTTCTATATACATAATAGTGCTATGTATATAATTAATGGTGGAAGGTTAAACAGTTGAGGAATGTGAAAAGAAAGGTACAGAGAAACTATGGCACCAGAGTAGAAATTAAAAGACAATGGGTGATTGCCAGGTATACAAAAATATGAAGAACTCTCTAGGCTGCAGGAAAGCTGAAGGAGAATAGATCCATGAAAAGGAGTAGCTGGTGGGGAGTGTGCATAAGAGGGAGTTAGGGAGTTGGGAATAGGTTAGAAAGGAGGCTGAAATCAGTTGGTGAAAAGTCATACATGCTACTCTAAACAAGATGAACTTCATTATCTACTCCTCTAGGAGCATTTAAACATGCTGAGCCTGACTAAAAAAGTATTACTGACTAAAAAATCCTGTCCTTTTCACTTTAGTGTCCAGCTTTGTTTATCTTTAACAGGCTAATGGAAAGACAAGTAAAAGTATATTTTTGTGACTTTGGCTGGAGAAGGAAAGAGTATTTCTTAAATAATAATGTAAAAGCATAAACCTTAGGAAAAAATAAAAGATTGTTCTGCTACATAAAAAGAAAATCTTTTGCTAAATGAAAAACAGCATAAATATGGTCAACATATGGATAACATACTGGGAGAAGATAATTGCAGATCTAAACTAGCATTTAAAATATACAAGCAAGGCCTGTAAATCCATAAGAGGTAGAAGAGGGAGTCTTACAGAAAAAAGGGTAAAGGCTATTTGAAGAAGAACTCAGTAGAGATGGTAGATAAGTATGTAAACAGAAACTCAAGTTCACCAAAGGTCAGAAGAACGTGGAATAAACAACGATGTGAAAACTCTTATACTTAGATTGGCAAAAATGAGAAATGTTTGTGTAATGACAAGGTTGGTGAGGATGTGAATACATGGTACAATCACTCTAAAAAGTAATGTAGCCTTTTTAGTGGAATCAGTTATGGAATTTCCTTACCCAGGAATCCCATGCCAGGAAGCACCCATTTGCAGCTCAATAAGGGAGTATGGACAAATATATTTATTGTAGCTGAATTGGAAACAACAGATATGAAGCGCTACTTAAGCGACACTGGGTAAGTGGATATGTAAAATGTTGTAGATATATGGAATACTATGAAGCAGTCAGAGACAATGAGCTATATGTACACACCAAGTTTGTCAAACCCATGGCTGTGGGCCACATGTGATCCTGGATGGCTTTGAATGCAGCTTAATACAAAATCGTAAACTTCCTTAAAACATGATGAGATATATATTTTTTTTTGCAATTTTTTTTCTCATCAGTTATTGTTAGTGTTAGTGTATTTTATAAGTGGCCCAAGACAATTCTTCTTCAATGTGGCTCAGAGAAGTCAAAAGATTGGACACCCCTGGTATACACAGAAGCACAGTTAGATTCATAAACATAGTATAGAGTAAAATGTACATGACTAATTAAGATCTGTAGTATAATAATGTTTGTATAAATTAAGAATGATACCTTCATAAAACAACTAAAATTTCTTTTCAAGACTATATACATGCAAACAGAATAGGCACCTGTGTTAGTGTGTGTTGTATAGCCAAAAGAGGAAAGAGTGGAATAGAGAAAAAAGGAGGGAAATAAAAAAATTAAATAGGACAAGAGAAAGATCTTGTAAGTAGCCATGATCTGAGAATGACAAATTCAACACCAAACCTGAGACACAGTTAAAGGAAAAAACAAAGAGAAGTCTCAGTTCAAATATCTATGCTCAATTCTTTTAAAAATAGTTTTATGTAGTTCCATGTTTATGTAGATATGAGAAAATTTTAGCCTGAGAATTAGTAATTTCATGCTCCTAATATACCTTACTATTTTTGTAAAACTTACAAAATAATAGAATAATAGATAATATTATCTATAATAGAACAGATATTGCTCTCAGTAATTTACTCATTTTATTTTCTTCTTAAATCACTTGTATAAGGTAAATTCTATAATCTTTATTTCACAGGTAAGGAGACTGAGACATAGGAAGGTTAAATAGCTTGTTCAAGATTAGCTAGTAAACGAAGAAGACAATAGAACTAGTACAACCTACAGCTCTTTGAACTCAAAGATAATGCAATTCAACCAATATATGAGACTGGTCCCCACCCACCATAACTTCAGATTCTATGTTAATTAACAGTTAAATAATACAAAAACTGAGTAGACTATACTCCAGTTCCCTCCATAGGTATTATTTTCTTCAAAAAGGGAAAGTGTGATGCATTCTGTCTTTAAGAGGTGAACTTCTTTCTGGTTCCAGATCACTTTACTATCAGCTTGTTAACTACGAATATTTCTTCAAAACTTTCTCCCTTCCACAAAGTGTAAGATTAGGTTTCTTTGTTATTTAAGCAACAGAAAAATTTCAGTCATAATTATTCTATTTACTGATTACTTTTACTGTGTTTTCTCTGCTTCATTTTTTTGAGAAAATATTTAAGATCAAATTAAAGCTGTGTATAGCACCCATCCATCTCTCATTATTTGAATATACTGATGAATATTTCCTAAGTGAAGAGATAAGACTGATTTCTCATGGAATGATGAGATATTAAGGAACTGAAATTAGGGCATAATTTTTGTCGAAACTGGTGAAACAGGACATTAGACAATCTTTTAAAAGCATCCCCACCCCGAAATGTGAAAGAAAAAGAAAATTGGGACAATTTTTAAAGGTTAGAATACAATAAAATAAAAACAAGAAAGAGCTAAAAAAAAAA
>PVKE010016494.1:0-31943 GCA_004027555.1 Craseonycteris thonglongyai | reverse complement strand
AGGTGAGGCTGCGATGATGCGCAGACAATCAACTCACAGGGATAAATCCACTCGTCCTCTCATTGGTCGATGTCGCACCGGAAACCAATCACGCGCCTTTATGAGAGCCCGTGGGATGGACTCTGAGTCAACTCATCTCTTTGACATGCAGGGATCCTTCTCTCTCACGCATCAACATGAAACAACGCTCCTTTCCGCTATGTGGCTGCCAACATGGTTGCATTTTTTCATTTTTATTTTTCGATGAATATTTTGGGAAAACCCGCGAAGCACTGAAGCCGCAAAACATGAAGCGCGAAGTGGCGAGGGAACACTGTACATTCATTTTGTAGCAAAAGCACTGCTCTATCTGGCCACCCCCAGTGAGGCATTGAATACTGCTGTTATTTATGAGGGTACCAGAAAGGAGCTGGGAAAGTAACTTCTTAAGTGGAAATAGGAAGGATGGCAGGACACAACAATTGCTTATGAAAGAAAAGTGTGAGCGTCTTTCCACATGATCTTTAAAATCAGCTTCAGGCATGTGGTCGTCTCACGGACTAAGATTTTAGGTGTGGAAATACTACATTTTGAGCCATTCATTCATTGTGCTCATCCAACACAGATTACTGAGAAATTACTGTATACCAGGTACTGTGCTTAGAACTGGGGGCATAAAAATATATTGGGCATAACCTTTCGTTTCAAGGATAAAATCTAATAGAGATCATCATACAGGCAAATTGTAACCACATACTATGAGGCCACAAAGAGGGAGCAGCTGAGAAGTTGTTTAATCCAAGAAGGTTAAGAAACCTGCCCAAGCTCACGATAGGACACTTGGGACTAGTACTGTGCTTCTGACACCCAAGCCTGTCTTCTCCATCTTGTTGATGCTAGAGATGGGGATAGATAACCTATGGGGATGCCTTCCATACTTCCATTTCTATCATGGCTAATTCTGGGGTAGGGAGTAGTATTATTTTCCCTGTTGTCCTGGAGCTCACTGTACACAGTGCCCATTTCTTACCCCTTTTGACTCACCATAGGATAGCATAAAGCCTTGCTTCCATGGTACTGTGATCCCTACATGTTTAATGAACTAAATCCATGTGATTTGACAATGAACTTATCCAAATAAGTTTTTCTTCATAACAAAAATATTCAACATTACACTTGAACTGACAGACCGGAAAAAACAGCTCCAAAACTGGATCAGCAAGGATAGGGTCAACACATGTGCTTGGAAGCACTATGGAACTTTACTTAGAACTTCACCATACAGAGCCTGGCTCAAGTCTATGCCTTCCATCTCATAACCTGCATAACCACTAAAATGCAAATTATTTGGAAGATTCTTTGGCAGAGATACGCAGTTTCCTTAGTATTTGTCATCTGTTTACAAGGCAGGAGTGTAGTTCACACATGGACTATTTTCCAGAGCCTTACAAAGGTCTGGAACTGGCATGGTACTTCCTGAGAAATGGGAAGAAAGTTTATGATGATACTTCTTCACTGAGAACTGTCTGCTTGGAATCACTATTCTCCAGACCTTCCTTGGATTTAGCTGCAAACTATAAGAATGAAAAGTAAAACCTCAATCCCTGGGCCAATTTCACTCTTCATTTGTGCAAATCTCTAAGTAATCTCCCCAAAGCCCAAGACTAGACCACTCAAGGAAATGGACTGGAAGCTAGTGGTACATTAGGGAGAGTTTAAATCCTATTCTCCTTCCAATCTCGTACTGACAGTATTCAGTGGGACATCAGGCTCAGGAAAGTGGAAAATCAGAAGAAACACAGGGAGTTTCAAACGATCTTAAACGTTTTGTGGCTTGCAAAATTGTCAGTACTCTATTATTGATGTTGATACAATGCCAGCAAAAAGAAAAAGTGGCCCCTATCAGCAAAAGGTAAAATGAAAGATGACAAACAGCAGCAGCTTCAGTTTTTCTACAAATAAAAAATGATTTGCTACTCAGTTTTATTGCTCTTATGCTAATCCAAGAATGACTGCACTTAAGTTTGTCTGATTTGATTTTAGCTGTTTTATATCTTTATAACATGTCTATGAAACATACCTGCTTTATTTTGCATATGAAGTTTCCTTAGTCTCCTTTAATCTTTTAATCTAGCATGGTCTCCTACCTTTGCTTTTATTATCTTTGATGAGCACAGTGTTAGTTCAGTCCAGGATTGAAGGTGCTAAGTGCGGTCCCTTGAGTAAGGTGGTAATAGCCAGGAGTTCTCATTTGTAAAGGTATATTCTCCCCTCTATAATTAATGTGTAATATGTCAGATAATACTCTCAGAAGTTTAGGAAGTTTTGGCTGCTTATTTCTGGTGCTTCACTCTATAGTACCCTGGCCTAAGAACAGACACAGTGGGTGAATGAACAGTAAAAGATACTATTTTGAAGAACAAATATTCAGAAAATCCCAAAAGGACCATAAAGCTCTGACTAAAAGAAAATCTCTAAAAAGTGAAAGCAATAACTACAGAAAAGACCAAGGGTTATGGATCATCAGCAGAGTCCTAGATTGGACAGGCCAATGGTGAGAACAAAGATCTTTGGCCAACATGGAAGCATTCATCTAGATACCTGGATAGTCTTCTCAAGGGCCTGGTGGGCTGGTATGTGTAAGAGTTAAGTGACACGTAAGTCAGCGGCAAAGAAAAATCCTTCTGGCCTGCCCATCAGACCTCTAGGAGATAATTCTGCTAAATTTCCCTTCTCTTTTGTCTCATTCCCATGCGGTTTCATCTCCTTCCCTGGGAAGAGAGAATGCCACATCCCTTCCTGCCTCTGCTCCAGTAATTTCCTTCCTTGTGTCATTCCCATGCATGGGTGGGTGGTTAGAGGGGGGTGTCATGGCAAAACAAGGAAGGGCCTCTCCATTTTATAGCAGCTGGGAGTGAAGAGGCCAGGGGCTCTTCCAAGGAGGAAATATTTATAACTTATTAGGAATGAAGATTATGCCTGGGGAGGGGGATGCTTTCCCCATGAGGTGCAAACTGCTGTTGCTTTAATTTGTATGATCAGGCACAGCTGGGGAAAATAATTTATTAACTAACAAACAGGCCATTTACATTTCTGAGACAGAATTTTAAAGGAATTATTAAATACAGCTTGTAACAAAGCTCATAATGACATTTTTCTTTATGCAGAACTCTGGGAGCTCAACAGAGGAGGGCAAAGCTTGTTTTCCAGATACTGGTTCCATATGGGCTCCCAAACAATCACAGTCACAGAGGCAGGACCTGGCAGCTAACAGAACAATGGTCTAAAGGTGAGCTTTGTTTGCTTTTTCTAGTGACAGAGCCAGGGCAGGTCTGTGGCCTACCTGCCTGGGCTGAGGGCAGGACCCACCCACACTCACCCTGATCACTCCATCAGGAAAACATGGTTGGGCAAACAACACATCTCTCAAACTAGCTAATATGAGATGCAGGGCATGGAAGAGAAATGTGCCTTGATTATGGGTTGTATAGCTAATTGCTGATTAGGGAGTTGGCATGCTTCCTCAAACCTCAGCATTCTGCTTTTTCTTTACTGTCCAGCTTTCTTTTGCTTCCAGGCAGGTTTCTATCTCCTCATGAAAATATCTGAGATGTCAATATAAAATAAATTTTTAAAGTTCTTGGGCACTGCCCAGATTAAGTTCAGGTTCAAGTTTTAGGATGTCAGGGTGTCTGTAGCCAGAGAACTTATTCCTTTAGTCTTATATCACAGAGACCTCATTGAGAACAAGTCCTGCCTGCACTCCTGTTTAGAAATGGGCACGCACATTAACCACATGGCTTTAAATAAAACTCATGTGAGCTTGCTAGCATACATTTTGCAAAATTACTTCCCTTCCCTCCCAAACTTCTCACTGCTACTAAGTAAGCATGCTAAATTCCAAACGAGAAGGATATGGATGTTGGACACAGATGTGATTCTTAACACCTCAAAGTTCTGTTGGGGGGGGGGGGAACGGGACGGGAGTAGTATGCTTTACAGTTCTTTCATTAATGAGGCTGAAGTGGTAAGAAAGGTTGTTTTTAGCACTTGGCGCTCTTGCAGGGGCCAGACTCCAAATACCTCTCTTAAGGCATCTGCCACATTGTTAGCTCTTTTAGGTGACAGGATATCTTCTCTGGCCTCTTAGAAGGCATAATACTGCTAATTCAATGGGCAACACAAAGAAGCTTAGATCCCAACCTGTCTCCCTCTTTGGGGCAACTTCTACCTCCCTCAAAAGCCAAGGAACACCATCATCAGCATCAGCAGTTTCCTCCTTGTCACAGCACCCCTCACAATCCAGGATTTGAAGAGCCCTTGGGAAGCAATTATCTGCACAAGAGTGATCAAAAGGAGGTTGTTTCAGCCTGAGTCCACGGTGTCACTTTGCTGAGGCAATGCAATGGATTTTAACAAAGAGAAGTAATTGTTCCCATGTAGTTTGGTAGGGAAAGTAGAACACTTTCCTTTCTACTTCAAGCAGGAAATGGTTTTCATAGATGCTAACCGCAGCTGGGCAATCTGTATAACCACAACATAGTTTCTCTTTAATAAACGGAAGATTTTTACCCATTGTATCACTGACCACCAAAAAGAATTTCTAAGGCAAGAGAGAACAGTAAATAAGAGTCTCTTTCCTTGATCTGCTAGCCAGGGTTGCTAAAGCAATTTTTTCATTTAGAAATGCAGATTATTCTACAAGGTTCCTGTCACCCAATTCTACTGCTGAGTAACTGACAAACCTCAAATGAATCCAGTTTCTTTGCATTCTGGGATCATCACCTCAGATCTCCCTCCTTTATGACCACGACCCACAATGGGCCATAATGTAAATATATGACTGTGGGTCATGGCCAAAGTTGTGAAAATTGCTGGCTGGGAGATCGAGGTCTACTGAAACAAAGTTGGCCATGCATAGATGGTTTGAGGGAATTAAAACAAATGCAATCAACTAACAATGTTAAGGGCAGATTATTGAGTTCTTTGATTCATTCTTGCATACCATTAACCATTGGCTATAGGAAACTAGGTATCATTCTCTCCCTGCTGTGAGAGCAAGGTTCCTTGCCCCAAAAGCAGCAGAGGAGTAGCCTGTCAGAATCTGTGACCCTATCTTGAGGGGCCAGTGGCTTCAGAATGCCCTTCCTGTCACTGTGAGGCTCAGCTGGTAATTCAGCAGACTGCCTGTGTATGTTTATCATTTTCACTGCCCAGAAGAAGGAAGGAGGCTTGGAGCTAGGGAACACTGACAGTCTCATCTGAATGACACAACTAAAACTAAAATGGCACACACATATAAAAATAAAACAAAACAAAAAACAAACAAGCCCCCTAAAATTGCCTAGCTGTACTAAGGAAGAGTTTTTTTTTCCTTTAAGCAAGAAGATAATGGAGACAATAATCCAAGTATATACAAGCTACTGAATTTATTTGTATTCTGAAAGAATGCTGGAAAAATCTGATGACTAATAATTTCTTATTCCCAACTAATACTTTTAAAATAGCTTTACTGAGATATAATTAACTACTAAAGAATTCACCCATCTAAAGTATGCAAGTCAATGATTTTTAGTATATTCAGTTGTGTAGCCATTACCAGAGTCTAATATCAGAACATTTTATCAAACCCTCAAAAAAAGTTCACATCAATTAGCAGTCAGCTCCAACCCCTCAGCTATAAGCAACCACTTATCTACTTTCTGTCTCTATAGAGCTGACTATTTTCTCAACTAATACTTGTAAATCATAAATTTGACTATTTTAAATTATTCAAAAGCAGCATATCTCTCAGTATCTATTTCAGCTTCCTACTGGAAACATATTTAAAATTTCAATTTGTCCTCTATGTTGATGGTCATACATAAATTTCCTAAGAGCTAGGAAAATTGGACAAGAATATTGGGATATCTGAGCACTGCTTGTTGTAAGCTAAGTCTTACTATTTTCAAGCTGTGTTTCTAAAGCAGTGGGGTGCAATGGTTTTGCATGCATTGCAGAAACCTGCCCCTGCCATTTTATCTTTTTTTTTCTTTAAATCCTGGGAGAGTTAATTTCTCTGAGCCCCAAGTAAACAGTTAGTAAAATGAGGATAATAATAACTACCTTGAAGGGTGATGATTACATGAGATATTCATTGACTCAGCCTTATTTATTGAACACCTTCAGTGGCCAGACTCTTTGCTGGCCACTGGAGGCACAGAGACAGATTTCTTACACTCATTTAATTCATTTGTGCAAGAGACAGACCCAGAAACAAGTAATTACATTATGAGAAAATGGCTACCCAGAAAGGGCAGAAGCATACACGTTTGAGTTGGAAAAAGCTGCTAAGAGGAGTGGAGGTGCCTGAAATTTGAAGAACGAGAAGGAACTGGTCAGGGGACACACTGGGACAGAGAAGTCTAGAAAAAGGTAATAACATCTGCAAGGTATCTGAAAGCACCTAGCACAATGCCTGGCACACAGTAAATAATCAATACTCCCTGTCATCTCCCCTCTTATCCTATGTCCTTGAAAAGATGCCCTCTAAAATCCAGAAAGAAATTAAAATCTTGCTGCTACTAGAGAAAAATTAGTGGATCTGAAACTTTAGGAGTTGTTTTATCTTTTTCTGAGTCTAATTTATCATTGGCAGCAAAGTATATTTTAATTTTTTTTCCTCACAAACTTTTCATTAAAAAAATTTCAAAACCAAAAAAGATGATCTCCTTTAATCTAGAACAGGACTGTTCAATGCCTGTACAATGGCCTAATGATTTGGACCTTTTGGATTGTAAATGTTGGTTTCTTTGAAGGCATCTGGGAGTTTTCCAGCATGTGATACTTTCCTCTATCTATACTCATTTCCTGAGTGACTTTGTTCAGTCCCAAGGCTTAATTAAATACCAGTTATATGCTTTGAACCCCCAAATGTCTTATCTTTAGCCCCGACCTCTCTCCCTGCCTCCAGCCTTAAGTACCCCACTGCTTAGTGGACATCTCCACTGGGATGCCCAGTAGATTTCGCCTGCAGCAGTTGTACACATCTTAGTAGAGGGCACCAACACCTGGCACAGGACTTGCCTCTCAGACTTCCTTTCCTACAACTACGCCCATTAGTTCCACCTCAGGCATTCACCCAGCTCACAGGCCTTGCTACAAGTCCTTCCTTCTGCCCAAAATACTCTCTTCCTAGATAGCAGCTTGGTTAACTTCCTCACCTCCCTCAAGTCTTTACTCACATCTCAATTTTTCAATGAGGCTTACAATGACCTTCTGTTCAGCACTGTAACCTACACCCTCACCCCATACTCCTGATCCCCAGAACCTCCTTGATTTTCCTTTCTCTGTAATACTTGACATTTTCTAACACACCATACAATTTATTTATGTTTATTGTCTGTCTCCCTGCTGGAATGGAAACTTCACAAAGGCTAGCACCAAAGTCTGTTTTGTTCACTGATATAACCAAAGCACCGGGCAGTGGCTGATAAATAAAAAATTGTTAAAAGAATATATGAATATTAGAAAAATATAACTTCATACATTATAAATAGATTGCAATGATGATAACCTCTAAAATAACAATTCTTGATGTTGGCTAATCTTGTAGTGCTACTCATCTTTAGCTAAGTTTTCTATAGGAGAACCAAGTACTTCAGAGATGATACAGAAAATCATTTGTTTATTGCAAATGATTGGTAGACCTTCTTGAATGGCTGTCAGTAGCCTGGAATGTTCAATAATCTTGTTATAAACTATTTCTAGAATAGAGGGGCTAAAATATTGTAATGGAAACACAAATAAGGGAGAGATAGAGAATTAAGAAAAATGTTAAACCAATTTTTTTGTTTTGTTTTTGAATTTTGCTTATGATAACAGATTTGCGAGGGGGAAGAAAGGATAATATTTGGATTCATTTTATGTGAAAATGAAGCTCTGGAACAACCGGGTCAGGAGACCTACAGAGCTTTCC
This sequence comes from Craseonycteris thonglongyai, assembly GCA_004027555.1. NCBI lineage: Eukaryota > Metazoa > Chordata > Mammalia > Chiroptera > Craseonycteridae > Craseonycteris > Craseonycteris thonglongyai. The sequence continues at coordinate 24,007 of PVKE010016494.1, read as the reverse complement.
CCCTTGCTATGGGCTACCTCAGAGTTGGGTTGCTTTTGTTTGCTTGGTTTTGGGGAGGCACTAGTTTAAAGTCATACGCACTACTATGCTATGAGCCAGAAACAATACCTGAATCCAGCCTTTATGCTAAAACCAACACTGGATGGATGCAATTGGAGCAATTAGCTTACTCAATACTAAGCCAACAAAACAACTTCTTGTTAGAATATGTCAGAAAGAATTATTCAGGTATGCTACAAGAAGCAAACTGAGCTGTGGCAAAGCTGACCAATCCCTCCAGCTGTCACAGCCAAATCAAGGTAAGAAATTATGCAGACACCAACTTTTTCTCTTGTCTGGGAACCTGAGCTGGTATACACAGTGGAAGGGATGAGATGGTGAAGAGCAACTAGAAAAAGATGCAAAAAGAATCAGTGTTTCTTTCTGCTGAGGGTCTTGACACCTGGTGAGAATCTCAAGGGTAAAATAGGATGCTAAAAACTTCCAAAGGAGGGTGGAGGGGTAAGGTAATTTATAAAGACTCAAGACTTCCAAATGGCTTCAGACTTGTAGACACCTGACCATGGAACAATCTTCTCAGAATTCTGAAGAAAAATCATTTTTCACCTATAATGTTATACCTAACAAAACCACAAGTCAAATGTAAAGGCAGAACAGTTATTTTCAGGCATGCAAAGTTTCAAAAACTTTTCCCCAAAAAGTTTCCTAAGGATGTTACTGGAGAATGAACTATATGAAAACGAGGAAATAAACCTAGAAAGAGAAAGAAAAGGGATCCAAGAAATAGAGGAATTACACAAAGAGGAATAAAAGGCAGGCCCAGAACAACAGTTGTACAAAAAGCCAAGCTAACGAAGAGCACGGGTTCGAGAAATGATAGAAGGCTCCGGAAGGGATTGGAAGTGGGGTAGGGAATGGAAATGACAGGTTATCTAAAATAGTCAAGAGGGATTTAATAGCCCTCTTGGAGATTTTTGAAAAAACTGTGAGAGACATAGAAAACCAAGCAAAGTCACACACATACACTCATGCGCGCGTGTGCAAAAGGAAATATCAATACTAACAGTGATAATAATTTTATTAAACTGGGAGGATGAAAGGAGAACTAGGATGCTGAGGGGCAGGGGTGATTCAAGAGTGTTAATCTTCCTCTTCCGAAACAGGAGTTGGTGCTTCTTAAAAACTAGACTTAACAGGAAGTTAAAAAATGTCTAAAATTGATAAACCAAAAAGTAACAGTATACTAAACCATTAGCTTAAAATATAGACACAAGAGTACCAGAAGAACTAGCTAAAAGAGTGTAAAGCAGTAAGCTCAGTAAAGCAGGACCAGGACTAGGTCAGGAGACTGCCTAGTACATTTTGCCGATTCAAACTATGAATGATTTTAATAATCAATTTGGGTTAATGAATCATAATGTCCCTTACAGCAGACAAAGAAGAGAAAAGGATTTTTCTGAGGAGCCATTAGTATGGCCATATTAGGCTCCTGGACTTCCTAATTTTGAATGTGTCCTCTCTGACCTCTGCTGCTGTTATCACTTAACATGTTTCTTATTGTTTAGTCTTTTTAAAAGATTGTTTACTTTTTTTTTTTTAAGATTTATTTTTATAGTTTTTGACAGAGAAAGAGATACAGAGACAGAGATAGAGAGAAGGGAAAGGGCCCAGTACAGTCTCCATAGTTGCACATCGTTGGTTTTTCCACATAGTTTCATTCCACAGGTGGATGCAGGGCTGCACAGGGCAGGAACTGGGCCAGGGTCTTGCCCCAGTGAGAACTGAACTGGGGACACTCCCCAGTTCAGCATATAGGTCTGCACGGGCCGGGGCTGGGATCTGATCCTCGGTCCCCGGGGCTGCAAGGTGAGCGCCTAACCCACCGGCTTCCCCAAATTGTTTACTTTTTAAAAAGATTTATTTTATTGTTTTGAGAGAAGATGAGAGAGAGAGAGAGAGAGAGAGAGAGAGAGAGAGAGAGAGAGAGACTGAGACCGACTAGAGCAGGCTCCATAGTTGTATATCATTAGTTGTGACATGGTTTCATTCCACACAGGTGGATGTGGACTATGCAGGGAAGGAACCAAACTGGGGGCCTCCCGCATGGGAGGTGAGACCCTCCGCCACTGTGCCATCCCAGTGGTTACTAGTGGCACTGCAGTTCAGCATATGGGTTTGCATGGGCCTGGGCCGGGAATTGAACCCCGGCTCATACCTCATGACTGCGAGGCACGTACTGAACCTCTGAGCTATCCCAGCATCCCTCTTGTTTATTCTTTTTCTTTTCTTTTTTTTAAATTGTTTTTGACAGAGAAATAGATAGATAGATACAGAGAGAACTGAACTGGGGGCACTCCCCAGTTCAGTACATGGGTCCGCACAGGCCGGGGCTGGGATTTGATCCTGGGTCCCCGGTGCTACAAAGTGAGTGCTTAACCCATGAGCCATCCCGGCTTCCCCATCTTATTTATTCTTAATAGAGATTTTCTATATGTACAAACCTTTTTATCACACTGAAGTACTTGAATTGACCTGTACTTGATAGTGTTCTGTGTGTATGTCACTTGTTCATTTGTTTTAATAGAAGCATATTTACTCTTTCAAAATGTCTTATATTCCCACTATGTGCTAGCAAACATGCTAATGCAGGGGATACAAAGAAAAAGCAAGCCTCATTATTGTCTGAGGGAGTTATAGCCCCTTGACAGTACTTGACAAATAACAAGAATGACATCCTCATTTGGGTTCTCCCTCAAACAGTAATTTTTAGTGTTTCTCAGTGCTGCCCAGGAATCCCTTGTGGTTACTGAAAATGCAAACCTCAAGGCCCACCCCTGACCTCCTGAATCAGAATCTCTGGGAGCAGGGTTCTGGGATCTGCACTTTACTTAAAGCACACTACGATTTAAGGGCCAGTTTTGGAGAAAATTCCTGATGTTTCCTCCTGAAGCGCATTACCACTGAAGTAACTATTAAAACATTACAACTTAAAAGAGAAATCAAATGGACTGTCCATATTTTGGGGCAAGGATGTGAACTCAATTTGGGGCAGCTGAGCCAAGTCACTGATGAGTCAGGAGGCTAGTTTTAAAAAAAAACCAGGGGAAGCCAGGATGGCTCAGTGGGTTAAGCACTCACTTTGCAGCCCCAGGGACCGAGGATCAAGTCCCAGCCCCTGCCTGTGTGAACCCATGTGCTGAGCTGGGGAGTGCCCCCAGTTCAGTTCTCTCTCTGTCTTTGTATCTCTCTCTCTCTCTCTCTGTCAAAAACAATTAAAAACAAAACAAACAAACAAAAAGATGAACATATAGATTTAGGATAGAGGTGAGGCCAGGATGGGGGTGGTTTTGTCTTCTGCATCTGGTTCTGAACTCCTCTATTAGGCAAAATCACTCACTCAACTTACTGCTATTTCTTCATTGGAAAAGTTGGTGAAATGATCTGTTCCCCAGTGACTGCACTGCTGAAATGATGAAAGTTAGAACATTTTTTCAGCATTTTAATATATAAAAGATTTTTTAGAATCATATTTCCCAGGTTTTGTATGCTATTAATTAGAATATGAAGAGCATAACTTTCAACTCGTAAGATGAGAATGCCCCTCATTTTACTAACAAACAAGCTCCACTGTCCATTTCCAAGTACACTGAGTCCAAGTAGCACAATTCTGTTATTACTCTGAAGGCTAACTCTCAGGCAGACAAGCCAGCACTTATGATGACAAAATGAAGCAAATTCCAACTATTAAAAGTTAGAAATAACACAGTGGGCTTTATTCACCAGGGATACTTCAAGGGGCAATGGGACTTATTGCGCAGTTATTCAGGATGGGCCTCTTCTCCCATCAGGTACCACTCACCTGTGAGTTGGGGCGCCACACACTGATGGATACACCTCCAACTTGTGGACTTCCAATAGTAGCCAAATGCAGTCTGTGGTTTGTCTTAACACACACATGCATATATTTTGCAAATCTTTTGTTCTGTGGCTTGCCTATTCAATTAACAATATCTTTTTTTTTTTTTTTGAACTGAACTGGGGGCCTCACTGCATTCGGGAAACACACCCCAGTTCAGCATGTGGGTCCACCTGGGTCGGCGCCGGATTTGATCCTTGGTCCTCGGGGCTTCAAAGCCAGTGCTTAACCTGCTGAGCCATCCCAGCTTTCCCTCAATTAACGATATCTTTATTTGTATGGTTAATAGGTTCAACATAAAAGGGAAAAGAAATGATTACCATTTTTTTAAACTATTTGCTTTTATAAGCCAATTGCACATCTTAGTGAATGCAGAACCATCATAGTCACTCCACTGTCTAAGAGCAAGCTAAATTCTGAAAAGACAAAAATCTTTAATGGCTGCCCCTTCAGATATATGCTGTGCTGCAGAGACAAATTAAATCACAGAAACGGCTAAGGGACATGCCCTTGTCAAATGACAGGGAGGAAAGTCCTAAAATGCCACTGAGATTATCATCAAACCAGAAGTTTTTGTTTTAAATAGGGAAAGGGAAGTATAAAAGGCAATAAAAGGAAGTCTTAAAAGCCTTCCACACCACATTCTAGTTATTAATACAGCCCTTTCCTTCTTTTGCTCTCTCCACAAGCTGATTAAAAAACAAGGAAGTTATGGTGGTTAGAGCAAGGCGCTAAGATGGTACCACTTCTGGGCTGCACTCCTAATTCTGCTGTATGGGCTGCCCCCACCCTGGATAAATCACTCCTTCACATTTTCCACTTCAGTGACTGAGACACAGAGAACAATTTAACTGTGAGAGGCCCTAAGCTTTATTAATCATTAATAAATTAATCATTAATACCCTTGCAATATGAGTTACTCAGGATCATCTGGAAAGGCCAATAATCACTGCCAGCCCCTCTCACTCCCTACGCTCGACTTGCCACCTGAAACACTGCAACTGTGGAAAGGTTTGCTTTTTTTTCTCCTGTAATTAAAACAATAGAAAACAGGTGAAAAGGAACAGGAGTGAGGATAATAAGGACAAACTGTTGCAACAATCTCATCCACCCAGACAATCCCGCCAGCTTGAAATGCTCTAGAGAACACCTGCACTTCCCTGGATGCAAGCCCCAGAAAGAGGCTGCTGGCCAGCAGACCAAGCCTGTGCGCCAAGCAGAGCCATCAGCTGGAGGCGGCACAGTGGGCGGAGGTCTCCATCAGAATAAAGGAGGAAGGAGGAAGAAAAGGTCATGCACTGGTAAGGTACAAAAAGCCTCTTGCCCCACCTTCTAAAAAACGCTGTCCAAACAAGGCTGAAAAAGAAACAAAGGTGGAACACTCCTCGCACAACCCTAAGCCCTACCAAACTGAAAAAAGCTAGAGACAATGAAAAACTCCTATTCAGCAGGTCAATTGGTAAGCTAAGGGATTGCACGTGGAGGCTGAGACAGATTCAGGCATCCTTAAAATTAATCTGTCAGTGGGTGCAGTCCATGGACTCAATTAATTCAGTGATCCTTCTAGAGCCAGACATCTATTTATTGTGTGTTGGCCTCACCATTTTATGTGTTGTAACCTGCCCCCTGGTCAGGTTTCAAATACCCCGGGACTCTTGATGGTTGAACTATTAGAACATAAAGTATTTGCCAGAAGTCTTGTCAGTGACTCTTTGCCCTTGGGTGGGGATAGGGAAAGTGAAGGGGGCTTAAACTTTTATTTGGTCGATGCAGATGGTCAAAATTCAAAATGATCAAAAAGCGACCCAGTGAAAAATAGGATCTTACCAGTCCCCCAGCCACCAATTATTTTCCGCTGAGGCAATCACTGTTGCCAATCTGCTTCCAGGGATGTTCTCTGTATATATATGAGATCACTGACAGTTCACAGACTACACCCTCCAGCAGCAGATTTCCTAGCATTATAGGTAGAACCTAATCTCCCAACTATCACTGGTGACAAATTTCCATATAGTTTCTATTTAAATATGAAAATAAAGCTCTGCAAATCAGATTTAAAAAATCTGTTTCTTGTCAGAGCTATTTCATGCATATCCAAACAATGTACATTCATATATATTCTCTCCCCCTCCTTAACATCTGCCCCCCTACACTATTCTGTTCCTTGCTTTTTAATTATTTATGTATTTCAGAAATCATTACCTATCAGTACATAAAGCACATATTCATTCTTTTCAAGCTGCATGTTGTTTTCAAAAAACATACTTTATTTTGCCACTACAAAAGTGGAGAGTCACACATTTGACAAAGCACTGTCACCAAATTTTGGGGTCTCTGACAATCTGGCAAAATGCAGCATCTCTTTGCCATTTAAATAATGTTTCACTTTTTATTTGCAAAACACAACCTCTAATATTAAACATCATTTGTATGTCCTCTACGGTGAGCTTTAAAAACTGGACAGGGAAAGCTGGGATGGCTCAGCGGGTTAAGTGCTCACTTTGAAGCCCCGGGGACCGAGGTTCGAATCCCGGCCCCAGCCCCGGCCCGGGCACCGGCCCATGCGGACCCACATGCTGAACTGGGGTATGCCCCCAGTTCAGTTCTTGCCGGGACCTATGTGGGAGGCTCCCGGCCCAGTTCCTGCCCTGTGTAGCCCTGTGCCCACCTGTGGAGTGAAACTATGGAAAACTAATGCTGTCAACTATGGAGACTGCTCTGGGCCCTCCCCCTTCTCTCTGGTTCTCTCTGTCTGTTTCTCTCTGACAAAAATCAATAAAATAAATCTTAAAAAAAAAAAAAATCTTTAAAAACTGGACAGTTATGTTCCTTATAGATTTACAAAGGTTCTTATGGAAAGTTGTGCCTTATTTGGATTTGAGTTGCAATAGTTAATTTGTCTTTGTTTATGGTGGTGTTTATTATGCAGAAGTTGTTTTTTGTTTTTTTTTAATGAATGTAGCAGTTTTCTTTACAATAAGCTTCATAGGATGCTGTGTCTTAGTTTAAAAGAGACTTTCTCACTAAGGTGTGTGATACTAAGGCCAATTTGCTTGCTGATGGAAATGATCAGCTGAAAGGGAGATGATAGTGTGGGAGCCTGGAATGCAGTATCAGTCACTGAGGGGAATAGCAAGTAGCAGATGGGTGGGTCCGAACCTGTACTGGAGGGAAGGCAGGATCCACAGGAACAGGCGAGGAAGGACGGTGGAGCTGCTGCCGCCAAACTTGCTTTTGTTAGCAAAAAACTGTCCTACTTTGAAGCAAAGGCCATCAGGCTTCTGCCCTTTGTCCTCCATACTGCTACCACCCACTAACTTCTCCAGTCATTCCTGTCACTGACTGTTGACTTCAGCCCACTTTGCTTATTCTTGTCCTCCCTTTCTGTACGGTGACTATAAGAGGATCCAAACTTGGGATCTCACTTTTTCGACTTTCTCAGAGCCAAGTAACTTTTTCTTCAGCCCAACTCAGCCACCTGTTCATGTGGGCATTTTCTGGTACCTAACAAAACTTTCCCAGCCTTTATGTCAAAGGTTCCACTCTCTGATCATCTCCTCTTACCCTTCTTGGCTCAAATGCTTTTTAGTACTTCCACTAACCTCACTGAAAATCCAGGACAGGGGAGGAAAGAGAATTTGGAAGTGGTGATGGGGTACAAGGAAGACATTTATTTCCTCTCCAGGTCTTGTGTAAAAGGAAAGACAGCTTCCACCTGAGGTTGTTTTGGGAGAAGCATTGTTTCCAGGGGACCATCGGGCCCAGTTTTAGTAAAGGCAGAGGTAAAGAGATCATTCATTAAAGAAGCTGAAATTGTAGGGGTTCAAAATCATCACCTCAAAATATGCAACTTGACATAATTTTGAATTAAACATACTTAAGAAATAGCCAGTATAAGGAGGACACACTGACCTTTCTTTGTCCCCCTAAAAGCAGGAGATAAACCTCCCATGTGAAAGGTACCCTCCCGGTACCAGAAGGGTAGAGGGCATCCCTATCATCACAGATAAAAACATTAGGGCTCAGAAGGCTGCATGAACAAACCTTGTTTCTTTTTCACCTATTTACTATCTCAAGCCCAAACTCCTTTGTCTTGTCAACTCATAAATTTATTGATTCTTTTTCTGTAAGGTATAAAAGCTTCTTGATTTGGTCACTTCTTTTAGTCTCATATTTATGAGGTTCCCATACATATGAAATTAAATTTGCTTTTTTCTTGTTAATCTGTCTTATGTGTATTTATTTATTAGACCAGCCAAAGAACCTAAAAGGGAAGAAGAAAATTTTTTCCAGTACCACAAAACTGAAGGGAAATCTTTAAGTCCCAAAGTGCATACAGGTATGAGAGGACAGGGAGGAGAGCAGAGTGGGCATGAGCATCTTAAAGGTGAGAATAATCTGGAGGAATGGATTTTTGGTGACAACCATGATGCATGTCAGAGCACACCATGATTGATGACCTCTGGGTACCTGCTGTGCCCATGTCTACAGATGACACTGCTGTCAGGTGCATGCAGCTGCTCAAGTTTCAGATTACTAACCTAATGCATTTTTTGGTGCCCCCCCCCCCCCCCCAATCAGTGCTTCTTTCAGTTTTCTTTTTCATTTTTCTGGACAACATCCCTCTGATAATTCTATAAAATAGGGAACATGAGTGAGAAACTGAGTTCTTTTGAAAAGTGTCTTCACTTGCCCTTACCACCCGAGAGATTCTTTGAGTATGTATGGACTCGTAGGCTCTACATCATTTCTCTTAGAACTATAAGTATGTTGCAGCACTGTATTCCTGCATCCAGTGTTGACACTGATGCCAACCTGATTCTTGCTTCTTTGTAAGCCAGACTGTTTTTACTCTCTAAAAGCTTTTAGGATTTTTCCTTTCCCTTAGTGTCCTGAGACTTCCTTTATATGTATAAAACTGAATCTTCTTAAATTGATAAATTCATGGTGGACACTCCGTGGCAGGCCCTATTATTTTAAGGATTCTTGCTTTTCTTCTTTTTGGAAAAATTTCTCCCCCCACCCCCCTGCCCCCCTCCATTTTTTCTTTTCTTCTTACAGAAATCATACTGGATGAACTAGAAACTTCTGAAATGCCCCCTTTATTGTATTTACTTTTCTGTCACCCTTTCTATTGCTTTGTAGTCTAGGAAAATTCTTTGGCCCTTTCCTTCTGCTCACTAATTCCCTTTAGTTGTATCCATAATGCTGTGTGGCCCCTTTAAAGTGAGGTTCTAGCTAAACACTCCTGTTTCATTTCCATGAAATAAAATTCATTCTTTCACCAAAACAGTCTGTTTTTTATTTCATGGATGCAATATTCTCTTTTTATCTCTTTCAAGGTTATAAACCCAATCCCTTAAAATCTCCTTCTTTATTTTCCATTTACTTGGATCCCCCAGTGTTACGTTTTCAATTTCTCTAGTTCAGAGCTTCTCTTTTGTGATGTTGGTTTTCTTCTGATGTTTGGTGACTTTTAGTTATGTGCTTGCTCAAGTGTTTAGGCCTCCAGCGTGTAAATGTTCCATCTAGTTACTACAGTTGTGTCCAGTAATTACAAGGGAGCAGTGGGACATGCAGGGCTTTTGGACTCTGATTTATACCTTTAATAGGATTCCATCTGCCTTCTCTCCTTCAGGAATTCCTCATATTTCTAGACCACCCAGTCTTATTTCAGCATTGTTAAAGACACATATTTTGATATATTTAGGGATTTGGGGGCTCATGTGGAGTTGGTATGTGTTCAATTTACCATCTTGAGCCATCTTAGCAGGGGCCATTTAGCACTGACTGGGATAGTGCAGGCCTGGGCAAAGACATCTATTGTGATCCACCGGCGAACCACCAAGCACACTGGTGTGACCACCTGAACAATAAATAGCTAGTGGACTGTGACAACTGCAGAAGTAGCCCTCGCCCTAAAAATGTCTACCCAGGCCTGTTCTAAATATAAACCATCAATACCAAGTACCTGATAGATAATGCCTTATAGCAGAAGACAAAGATTCCTTAAAAGTCTCCAAATGACATATGGAGAAAGTGTTTTTAAAATGAGGGACCCATTTTTTTTTGCTTTATCAAATAGAGCATCCTGTCTCTTTTTATGATTTTCCAGGCATTGCTTTGGGATGTCTTGACTGCATGGACTATTCTGTTAAATGAAATAATAGTAAGTTAATAAATAAGCATTTTGGTTATCTAAACCAAATGTAATTAATGCCTGCCTTATGAGTATGGCTGTCATGAATCAGCTCATTGGAATCTAACTGGATGATAAAATCACATTTCCAAAATTGCAAGGCTGAGAAATAACCCTGTAACAGAGGTATATGCAATGACCTTGGGGCACCTTTGAAATCATAAAACATCGTCAACAACCTATCACTAAAAGAAAAAATAATTTAAGAGAAGAAATAATTTCTGGTTTTCAAAGATAACCCAATTTAAAAGAGACTGTTCTTTCTCTAATAAGCTGGAGACAGGACCTACCTCCTTTAATAAATGCTAGGTCAATAATATTTACTTATAGAAGTAAACATTTATTTTCTTTGTCGTACATTTAAATGTTTACATAAAACTCAAATACTTATGTTGCTCAATTGAAAGTAATTTCTGGTCAGAGTAATTGATGGGGCAATCTTTCAGGAAAATGTGATTGCCTTGGGGTAAAAGGTAACATAAATACAAGACCAGTTTTATTCAGGTTCTGCAGTAAAAGGAAAATATTTTTTGGAATGAAATTTCTGTCTGCAAGTTAATGTTCAAATTAAAAAAAAAAAAAAGAAAGAAAGAAATAAAAGCCCCTTGGTAGACTCCCCACTTTCTGCTTGGAAGGTTCGTTTCTCCCTTTCTGTTTCTCATTGGCTAAGTAAGAAAGAGTTAACTCATAAATTAGAAGAATGTTGTTTCAGCTCCATAGAAAGATTTTAAGGATAGGGTCAATGCAAGGACCAGATTCTTCATTAACTCATTAGCAAGACAGGTCACTGTGGCCTCAAGGTTAATTTATCAGCAGGAAAACCTCAGCTGGTAATGGCTGGTTGTTTCCTGCACATCTCAAAATTCAGAATGGAGAAGCAGACTCCATTGTGAGCCTGTTTCCTGACTTGGAAGGAAAGAAAATATTTTCATGATGACTATTCCTTTCTCAGGCTGGTGTTACATTTGGCCCAAAGGTACAATGGGTAAGCAAGGGGCCCCTACTTACAGAGTACTTTCTAATGTTGTTTTGTTCCCAATTATGTTCTAATAATGCTATATGTAACCTCACTGGGTTTTACTGACAAGGCACTGTTTTTTAAATAAATTTTTATGTAAATGTTAGTAACTATAAATTAGGCTACTTTCAGCAGTAATTTCCCGGCTATCCACCTGTACCATATACCATCAGCTACAATTCTCTTTAATGGCTGCTGTTCTTGACTATAACCCACTGTTTTCAGTCTAAAATTATATTCAAAGCTATTAATAACCCTATTGAAACCAAACTGGTTTTGCTATAATGTTCAGAAAGACTTTCATTTGTAATGCTGAGCCTGGCATCCACCTTGAGGAGGAAAACCATGAAAGATCAAGCAATCATCTGTCAAAAGAAGACTGGTACTCTCCAAAATAAGTAGCTGTATTATCAGAGCTTAAAGCAAAACCCCAAAGTATAATCTCTTAGCAGGGGAATAATAAGCAGAGCTCCTCTCTATTTGGCATTGCTCTGGCAATTAAGCCATGGGGAGGCTTCCTTGGCCTCACTGCAAACAGTAGGAGGTTTCAGCAGGGTACAGGAAAAACAGACCCGATTTCCCAGTCTGCTCTCCCAGCCCTGCACTAGCAATGCCGACACACCTACCACAGCTCCAAGAAAAGAAAAGGCAACCACAGCATTTTAAAAGAGGCAAAGCTGCTGTGTTCCCTTTCTACGTCTTGCTTTTTTTTTTTTTTTGCATTTGCCACCATTTCTAAGGCTACCTTTCTGTGCTCAGTTGATTTCTCAAACAGCCAGTTCAGGAGGTAGTGCGGTGCAACTGAAAAGACCTGGCTAGGGTAATCAAAAGGCCTCTTGGTCTTTTGACTCTGCCTGGCCTTAGCCTCTCTGAGTTCCCTTTCCCAGGGTCTCTTTCACTTCTAAAACTAATGGCATTTCCCTAACTCCTAGTATTTGTATACTACACACATTCCAAGTTATTAAACACTTCAAATATGCACCTCAGGTGCCTGAATACCACATGTCATAACAAGGGCAATTGCTAGCACCCTGCCAGAAAATCCACTGCCAGGTCCAATCTGTGATCTGCTAAGTCAGGGGTTTTAAAACTCTCTGTTGACACCAGAGTTTACTTTTTACAAACAGTGGTGCTTTCTAATGGTTATTGTTGGGGAAAATAGATTCTCAATCTTGGGCGATTTTGCAACCACAGAACATCTGGTGATGTCTGGAGACAATTTTGGTTGCCACAACTTGGGAAGGGAAGAAGTGACTGGCATCTAGTGAACAGAGGTCTGGGATGCTGCTAAACATTGTGTGAAGCATAGGACAGGTCTCCACAACAAATAACTATCCAGCCCAAATGTCAGAGGTGCAGAGGCTGAGAAGCTTTAGGTGAAAAGGCATTCCCTCTATCTAATGGGAGCAACTCTCAGATCTGCTGCAATAAGGACACCAGTCTCCCTGATATAGCAGTCTGAGCTCCTTGGAAGACTAGATTTAAGGTCAGGTCCATCAGTGAAGGGCCTATGAGTCCCAACTTCTGGTTTCCAAAAAGGCTGGGGATTGCTGCTGTAGAGAACTAATTCCCTTGCCCATTCTACCAAGTGAGGACAGTGAAAAGAAAGCTGTCCATGAACCAGGAAGCAGGCTCTCACCTGAATCTGACCATGCCTTCATCTTAGAATTCCTAGCTTCCACAACTATAAGAAATAAATTTCTATTGTTTATAAGCTACCCAGTCTATGGTAACCTGTGAACAGAAGAGATGTTTTACTGAAGTAGAACGCCTACACCCTCTGCTATAATTACATTTTATGTTTAAAAGAAGAATTTCAGGGATGCCGGGATAGCTCAATAGGTTCAGTGCCTGCCTTACAACCGTGAGGTCCGGGGATCGAATCTGACCCCGTGCAAACCCATATGCTAAACTGCAGTACAACTGGTAACTGCCAAATGGTGGTGAAGGTTTTCACCTCCCATGGGGAGGCTCCTGGTTTGGTCCTGCCCCCCATGGCCCCACATCCATCTGTGTGGAATGAAACTATGTCACAACTAATGATGTATAACTATGGGCCCTCCCCTTTTCTCCCTCTCTCTTTCACCTTCTCTCAAACAATAAATCTTTTTTTTTTTTTTTTTTTAAAGATTTATTTTTGGGAAAGCCAGGATGGCTCAACGGGTTAAGTGCTCGCTTTGAAGCCTGGAGGACCGAGGATCGAATCCCGGCTCCGGCCCAGGCGGACCCACATGCTGAACTAGGGTGTGCTTTCCGAATGCAGTGAGGTCCCCAGTTCAGTTAAAATAAATAAATAAATAAATAAATAAATAAAATAAATAAATATTAAAAAAAAAAAAATTTTATTTTTATTGTTTTTGACAGAGAGAGAGACAGAGAGAAGGGGGAGGGCCCAGAACAGTCTCCATAGTTGTATATCATTGGTTTTTCCACATAGTTTCATTCCACAGGTGGGCGGGGCTGCACAGGGCAGGAACTGGGCCAGGGTCTTGCTCCAGTGGGAGCCAAACTAGGGGCACTCCCCAGTTCAGCATATGGGTCCGCACGACCTGGGCCAGGATTCGATCCTTGGTCCCCAGGGCTACAAAGTGAGCGCCTAACCCACTGAGCCATCCCGGCTTCCCTCAAACAATAAATCTTTAAAAAAATAAAAGAATTTCTACAGAAAAGACCATAAAAACCCATTCTAAAGAATCTTAACTATACCAACTATGTCTCCAATGAGATAGGTTTTTACCTGATACCTATACTATAAATATACTACTATAATATAAAAGGTTAACTATTTAAATATGTAAGAAAAGTAAGATGGGGATCACAACCTTTATGTGACTCCTATTTCTCAAAGAATATTTAAAGTCCAGACAGAACAAAAGCCCTTCTTTTAGAAAACTGGCAGGGCAAATGTCCAAAAGGAAAATAATTGCCTGTAGTGAGAATGATATACAAGAGCTGTCCAGAAAAAAATCCAGCTAGCCATTGTCAATATAACAAGAATTGTTACGTGGCTAGATACTTTCCAGACAGCCCTCATATGGTTCATAATGTATCAATGGTCCCTCCTCCTACAACCATAGCAGAGATCAGTAATTTATCATGGCAGTTCTTTCCTCTGAGCCCCCATAGAGCTTCAGAACCTTTCTTTACATGGCAATATGATAACCATGATCAATATTATTAGGTGTTAGGAAACCTATTTGCCACCCTTGGTTATGTCTTTCCTTCTTGGCTTTCAACTCCCTGGAAAAGCATAATAATACAGTGGAAGGAGCTCAGGCTTTGGAGTCAGACAAACCGGGATATAAATCTGGATTCTGCCTCTTATTTTTTGGGGCAAATCCTCAAACTTGTATAAACTTGTTTCTTTACCTGTAAAATGGGGATGAAACTATTCACTAGGAGTAGAGATGATACACATTAAACATCCATTTTGAGTGTTCAATAAATAACTATTATCACCATTCTCTCCCGAGATTTGTTGAAGAAATAGTGTACCAACCGATTACTACAACCACTACCTGAAGGGTAGAAGAAGATCTAGCAGAGTTAGGAAAAGGACATATTGGCTCACAAAGAAATAGTGAACTATTACCATTAAGATCCACTCCTGGGGAAGCCGGGATGGCTCAGTGGGTTGAGCGCTCGCTTTGCAGCCCTGGGGACCGAGGATCGAATCTCGGCCCCGGCCTGTGAGGACCCATGTGCTGAACTGGGGAGTGCCCCCAGTTCAGTTCTCACCGGGGTGGGACCCCGGCCCAGTTCCTGCCCTGTACAGCCCTGGGTCCACCTGTGGAGTGAAACTATGTGGAAAAAGCCAATGATGTGCAGCTATGAAGGTTCTGGGCCCTCCCCTTTCTCTCTGTCTGTCAAAAACTATAAAAATAAATCTTTAAAAAAAAAAAAGATCCATTCCTACGAAGAAGTAATATGCAGAAGGCTTACGGTGACCTGTGAAGAAAGAGCAGACAAGAATGTACACAAACCACATGATTCTTTAACTGGGCTAGAGATGACTGCTTGAGATCAATAACAACTTCCTATTGAGTTAGTTGCAGGAGTATTTCTCTTTCCTGCTAGGATCTGAATTCTTTGAAGACACAGACCTTTCTTTCTCTTTGTATCCCTAGCACAACATTTTCCTAAAAGTATTCTTCACTGCCAGGCAGAAAGCAAAGGAAGAAAGAAAGGAAAGGAAGAAAGAAAGGAAAGAAAGAAAGGGAGGAAAGAAAGGAAGGAAAGAAAGGAAGGAAGGAAAGGAAGGAAGGAAGGAAGGAAGGAAGGAAGGAAGGAAGGAAGGAAGGAAGGAACTAAAGCAAGCAAGCAAGCAAGCAAGCAAGCAAGCAAGCAAGCCAGTTTCACTTAAGGACGAAGCAGCAGTTTGTTGAGTGCCATTTGCCTATTTGTGGAGGAGGAAGCTGAGATTAGTGAGGATATGGCTAGGGTAGCATGTGAAGCCCTGGTCAACCTGACTCCAAGCTTGAAGTCATGTGCACGAGGCTCACAGATATGGAGACCCCAAAAAATCTAAGACATATCTCTAGGGAAGGTGTCCTCATGACAGTATAAAAACACGGTGGTCTTATTGGTTCTATTAGTTCAGACAAATGCACTGTGGTTATGGAAGGTGCTTACATTAGGGTAAGCTGGGTAAAGGGTACACGGCATTCTCTATCTTTGCAACTCTTCTATAAATCTAAAATTTATTTTCTTAAATGTGGTGGGAAAAGGGAAAAAGTGCTGTTTAAAAAACTGCTGCCTAAATGCAGTGGGGTATTCCGACTGGATGTTAGAATAGCAAAAGGGACAGTCATGGGGAAACTGGAATAAAGTCTAGAATTTGGTTAACAGTTTTGTATCATTGTTGAGCTCTTAATTTTGACAAATGTTCCATGGTCATACAACATGTTAACATGAGAGGAAGATGAAAAGTACAAAATTATTCTAAAACAAAAATTTTATTTTTATAAAAAAGAACAAAGAAGTAAAAATTAAGTAAAATAAACTTCAATATACCATATTTGTAATGTAATAAATATCATTTTATTAAAAATAAGGCTATTAATTATTTAAATTTTAATTCTTAAAGTTATCTTTTTAATTTTCTATGTTACAAAGTGGGAAGACAGCATAAAGCGCTACTGCTGAGAGTAGTGTTCTCCAGGAAAATCATTTGTGCACCTGAGTTGCAAGCTAAATTACCTGCTTTTCTCAGATAAACTGTGGTTATTCATACTTGGGTACTTGGCAGACATTTTCTCAATTCTGAAAAGTGAATAAAGTAAGTCTGTCACTTCAAGGAGAACAACTGAAAGTATTTGCTGCCAATGATAAATTTCCAGCTTTAGAACTCTGGAAAACTTGTAGTTACCCTCTGTGAGCTGGACAGCTTCCCAGTGCTTAAAAGACTTTCTGATGAGATTGGCAGTGGATTACTGTACGCAACTTATTTAATAAATTAGTTAACATCAGTAGATCTGTATAACCTAGTGAACTAGTATTTTCCAAATGAATAATGCACGGTGTTATAAATCATGCATACTGGTGAAAATATTAATTCAACATGAAAAATTCCACATTACAGCTAAACTTTAAGAAACTACCACTCTTCATATTTTGATATAGTATTATAGAATGATTTCTAAAATTATCTAAAAAATTATTAAAATGTTCTTTCTTTTTTCAACTACATATTGGTGTGAGGCTGAATTTTCTTCGTACAATTCAATTAAAATCACATCAAAATAGATTGAATGAAGAAGCATACATGAGAATCCAGCTATCTTCTATAAGCCAGACATTAAAGAGATAAAAAATCACAATACTATTTTCCTTACTAAGTTTTTGCAAGAATAGTTGCTTATTTACATTATGTTAACATGAAATGGGTTTATTATTGCTATTGAAAAATGAAATAATATTTTAAATTGTTCTGTTTTGATTTTTTACATGCTAAATGACAATTATAGCCCACTCAATTTTGAAGAGTGCAAAGAAGTCTGGAGAACAAGAAACTTGAGAACTATTGATGTAGGATAATGTGCACACAAACTCTTTTTTCCAGCAGAAAAAATAAAAAGCCAAATTCTTACTAACAGGAAAAATTCACACCACTGGCTCCAAAATAGCATAATTCTGCAGGGGTTGATACACTGTGAAGTGGATTTATTGAATCTGTGCAGATTTATTTCCCTCAAAGACTCTTAAAGAACAAAAAATAAGACAAAACCAAACCACCAATTCTTGTGCCCTGAGTTTGCTAAACCATTAAGTCTGCCTTTCCTGGGACCCCATGTTTTGAGGCTATAAGCAGTTTCTTTGACCTGACCACCTCCACCTAGTGCTATGGCAGGTGGCTCACCTTCTATCAGATTCTGCCTTTTATCTAGAAATAACAACCTTCAGCAAATTTGGAGACACATTCAGGACCATTAAAATGAACTGGTTTTGAATTGAGACCAAAGGATAACAACCTCTGGCTCAGTAGGGGTGTGCTTCATTGTCTACCAGACCAAAGTCAATTTCTCTTGAGTGCCAGTGTTTCATAAATACCATCTAAAGTGTTCACTGTTTTGTTTATTGTGCTATCAAACCTCACATTTGCAATGCAAATGGATACTCTCCAAAGAAAGCTAAAAATGATCTTCTGCTAGACAACTACGTAAGTTTTCTGCTTGGCTGAATCTTGTATACTTTCCACCTTTTCAAACATTGATCTCCCAATAGAGCCTGGAATACCTGTTTTGTGCCTTACCCACACATACCTCTTATCACATCAAATAAAAGATGGCTTCTGGAAAGAGGTCATTTCAGAGAGTAAACACAAGGGTCCTTATACAGCTTTATTTCATAGAGTTGGGTACTTTTCAGGTGGAAGGCAGAAAAGAGCTGGAGGTTTCTTAAAAGAGAATAATGCATCTAATTCGTCTCAACCCCTGACTGGATGTTGAGTCAGATGGCTGAATAGTGAGCAAAGTTACTTAGGAGCCAAAGTAGTAGGATAAATTTTAAATCCTGGCACTAGATGAGCAAGAGAAGCCCTAGGGAAAATAGAGATGAAAAAGTTCTATGGTATAAGTAGATAAAGAAAGCATAAAACATTTTTCTTATTGTACCAATTTACACATGTAGAATTATACCCATCTATTAACTATCAGTAATAAGAACAAATTATGTTGTGCATAAGTAGGGTCCTTGTAACTCTTATCAGTTACCAAGGTGTCACCAAGGCCTCAAGGCTACTGGATTATACTATTAAGATTTAAATGATGGGGAAGCCGGGGTGGCTCAGTGGGTTAAGCGCTCACTTTGCAGCGCTGGGGACCAGGGATCGAATCCCGGCCCCGGCCCGTGCGGAACCATATGCTGAACTGGGAGCTCCCCCAGTTCAGTTCTGTATCTCTCTCTCTCTCTCTCTCTCTCAAAAATAAATAAATAAATAAATAAATAAATAAATAAATAAATAAATATTTTAAAAAAAGATTTAAATGAAAAAAGACACATAACTGCAGATTGGATTAAAGAATAAAAACCAACCTATGCTGCCTACAAGAGACACACCTCAGCCACAAGGGCAAGCACAGACTCAAAGTGAAAGGGTGGAAAAATATACTCCAAGCAAATGACATCCAGAGAAAAGCAGATGTAGCCATACTTATATCTGATGAAATAGACTTCAGAATCAAAAAATAATGAGACAAAGATGTATATTTCATAATGATAAAGGAAATAATACAAGAAGGTGACATGATACTTATTAATATAAATGCCCCCAACCAAGAAGCACCAAATTCACAAAGCAACTACTAACAGATCTAAAAGGAGAAACTGACAAAAACACAATCATAATAGGGGACCTAAACACCCCTTGACAGCCATGGACTGATCATCCAAACATAAAACAAATAAGGAAACAGCAGCTTTAAATGATATACTACAGCAATTGAACATAGTTGAATTTACAGGATACTTCATTCTACAACACGTTCTACACATTCTTTTCTGGTACACATGGAACATTCTCAAGGATAGACCACATGCTGGGACACAAACCTAGCCTCAGCAAATTTAAGAAGACCGAAATCGTACCAAATGTATTCTCTGATCACAACGCTTTGAAATTAGAGATCAACTACAAAAAGAAAGCGCAGGAAAAGCCACATGTACATGGAGATTAAACAACATGTTATTAAAAAATGACTGTATCAAAGAGGAAATAAAAGAAGAGATTAAAAAATACAAAGAGGGGAAGCCGGGATGGCTCAGTGGGTTAAGAGCTCACTTTGCAGTGCCGGGGACTGAGGATCCAGTCCTGGCCCTGGCCTGTGTGGATCCATATGCTGAACTGGGGAGTTCCCCCAGTTCAGTTCTCTCACTGTCTCTGTCTCTGTCTCTCTCTCTCTGTCAAAACAACAACGAAAAAAACAATTAAAAAAAAATACAAAGAAATAAATGGCAATGAAAACACAACATACCAAAATGACTGGGATGCAGCAAAAGCTGTAATAAGAGGGAAATTTATATCACTACAGGCCTATTTCAAGAAACAAGAAAAATCACAAGTAAACTAGAAAAAGAACAAAAACCACCCAAATCCAGCAGAAGGAAGGAAGTAATAAAAATTAAAGCAGAACTAAATGAAACAGAAAATAGAAAAAATTAATGCAACAAAGAGCTGGTTCTTTGAAAAAACTAATAAAATTGACAACCCCCTGGCTAGGCTTACCAAGGGAAAAAAGAGAAAAAAACACAAATATTCCAAATTAGAAATGGAAGAGGGGAAATTACAATCGATACCACAGAAATACAAAAGGGTCATACAAGAATATTATGAAGGCCTGTACACTACCAAATTTTGCAACCTAGAAGAAATGGACAAGTTTTTAGAAACACATAGTCTACCTAGACTGAATCAAGAACTGGATAATCTAAACAGACCAATCAACAGTAAGAAAATAGAAACAATTATCTAAAACCTCCCCAAAAGCAAGAGTCCAGGACCAGATGGTCTCACTAATGAGTTTTACCAGGCATTTAAAGAGGAACACATACCTATCCTCCTCAAACTTTTCCAAAAAATTGAAGAAGAGGCAATATTCCCCAACTCATTCTATGAGGCCAACATTACCCTAATACCAGAGCCTGGTAAGGACATCACAAAAAAGAAAAACTATAGACCAATACTTCTGATGAACATTGATGCAAAAACCCTAAACAAAATACTGGCAAATAGAATACAACAATGCATTAAGAAGATTACACATAACTGTCAAGTGAGATTCATCCCAGGGGCACAAAGATGGTTCAACATAGGCAAATTGATCAATGTGATACACCACATAAACAAAATTAAAGATAAAAACCATATGATTATTTCAATTGGTGCAGCAAAAGAATTTGACAAGATACAACAACCATTTATGATCAAAACACTTAATAAAATGGGTATAGAAGGAAGGTACCTCAACACAATAAAGGCCATATATGACAAACCCTCAGTAAATGTCATACTGAATGGGGAAAAACTGAAACCTTTTCTTATAAAATCAGGAACAAGACAGGGATGTCCCCTGTCACCACTGCTATTCAACATAATGCTGGAAGTTCTATCAGGCAGGATAAAGAAATAAAAGGCAGCCAAATTGGGAGTGAAGAAGTTAAATTGTCACTTTTTGCAGATGACATGATCCTTTATATAGAAAATCCTAAAAAATCCACCAGAGGGGAAGCCGGGATGGCTCAGTGGGTTAAGCGCTCACTTTGCAGCGCCGGGGACCGGGGATCAAATCCCGGCCCTGGCCCATGCGGAACCATATGCTGAACTGGGAGCTCCCCGAGTTCAGTTCTCTCTCTGTCTCTGTCTCTCTCTGTCTCTGTCAAAAATAAATAAAAAAAAAAAAAAAAAAAAAAAAAAAAAAAAAAAAAAAAAAAAAAAAAAAAAAAAAAAAAAAAAAAAAAGAATCCACCAGAAAACTATTAGAATAAATGAATATAGTAAAGTTGCAGGATACAAAATCAATGCACAAAAATCCACAGCATTTTTATATACAGACAATGAAACTTCAGAAAAAGAAATGAGAAAAACGATGCCTTTTGCGAGCTAAACAAAACAAAACAAAATACTTAGGAATAAACTGAACAAAGAATGTGAAGAACTTATACACAGAAAACCATTAGACACTACACTAAAAGAAACTGAAGAAGATACAAAGAAATGGACTGTGTTCATGGATTGGAATAATCAATATAGTTAAAATGGCCATTTATTACCCAAAGCAATACAGATTTTATGCAATTACCATCAAAATCCCATACATTCTTTCAATAAATAGATAAAACAAACAAACAAAAAACCAGATTCACATGGAACCACAAAAGACCCTGAATCACCAAAGCAATCCTCTGAAAAAAGAATAAGGCTGGAGGCATCACACTCCCTAACTTCAGTGTATACTACCAAGCATCAATAATCAAAACAGGGAAGCCGGGATGGCTCAGTGGGTTGAGCGCTCACTTTGCAGCGCCGGGGACCGAGGATCAAATCCCGCCCCGGCCCGTGCGGACCCATGTGCTGAACTGGGGAGTTCCCCCAGTTCAGTTCTCTCTGTGTCTCTGTATCTCTCTCTCTCTCTGTCAAAAACAATAAAAAAATAAAAATAAATAAAAATTTAAAGTAAAAAAAAAAAAAAAAATCAAAACAGTTTGGTATTGGCAGAAAAACAGACATAAAGACGAATGGATCAGAATCGAAAACCCAGAAACAAATCCACAAATATATGTACAGATAGTTTTTGACAAAGGAGCAAAAAATATACAATGGAGAAAAGAAAGCCTTTTCAGTAAATGGTTCTGGGAAAATTGGAAAACCACTTGCTAAAGAATGAATCTGGACTGTGAACTGTCACCATATACCAAACTTAACTCAAAATGGATCAAAGATAAGGTGACCAGATTTTAACATTGGTAAAGTGGAACACCATTGACTGGGGGGAAGGGGGTTCTTGATTAAAAATTTGGTCTATCTCCCGCCGTTCCCTAGCTTGTCGTGCATTCTTTCCAAAAATCGGGACTTTTTTAAAACGACATGGGACAAATTGTTAAAAATCAAGACTGTCCCGCCAAAAGCGGGACGTCTGTTCACCTTAACCAAAGACCTCCATATAAGACCTGAAACAATAAGCTGCATGGAAGAAAATATTGGCACTAAACTGATAGACCTTGGATTCAGAGAGGACTTTATGAATTTGACCCCAAAGGCAAGGGAAGTAAAACAAAAATAAATGATTGGGACTATATCAAAATAAAACACTTCTGCATAGCAAACGAAACCATCAACAAAGTTAAAAGGAAACCAACAGAATGGCAGAAAATATTTGCAAACAATGCCTCTGATTAAGGGGCATCTAAAATAGATAAAGAACTCACACAACTCAACAACCAAAAATCAAATGATCCAATTAAAAAATGGGCAGAAGGCTTAAACAGACATTTCTCCCAAGACATGCAAATGGCCAACAGATATATGAAAAAATGCTCAACGTCACTAGCAATTAGGGATATGGAAATTAAAACTACAATGAGATACAATCTTATACCTGTTAGAATGGCTATAATCAACAAAACAAGGAATAAGAAGTGCTGGAGAGGCTGTGGAGAAAAAGGAACCCTCATATACTGCTGGTGGGAATGTAAACTGGTACAATTACTATGGAAGGCAGTTTGGAGATTCCTCAAAAAATAAGGAATGGAATTACCGTATGACCCAGCAATCCCTCTTCTGGGTATCTACCCAAAAAACTTGAAAATCTTAATTTGCAAAGATATAATATGAACCCCAATGTTCATTGCAGCACTATTCACAGTGGCCAAACTGTGGAAACCAAAGTGTTCTTTTTATTTTTTAAAGATTTATTTTATTGATTTTTGATAGAGAGAAACAGAGACAGAGAGAGACAGAGAGAAGGGGGAGGGCCCAGAGCAGTCTCCATAGTTGACATTAGTTTTCCATATGTTTCACTCCACAGGTGGGCATGGGGCTGCGCCGGCAAGAACTAATCTGGGGGCACACCTCAGTTCAGCATGTGGGTCCGCATGGGCCAGGGCCGGGATTCGATCCTTGGTCCCCGGGGCTTCAAAGCGAGCGCTTAACGCGCTGAGCCATCCCAGCTTTCCCCAAAGTGTCTTTTGATAGATGACTGGATAAAGAAGTTGTGGTACATTTACACAATGGAAAACTACTCAGTGATAAAACATGAAATACAGCCATTTGTGACAACATGGATGGACCTTGAAAGCATCTTATTAAGCAAAATAAGTCAGACTAAAAGAATCAAGAAACATATAACCTCACTTATAGGTGAAATATAAAACTGCAAGTAACAAAGAAGGAAAAACTCATGGACACAGTCAATAGTTTAGTGATTACTTGAGGGTAAAGGTGGGTAGGAGAGTGGGGGGTGGGGTGAGTAGGGAAGGGGCATGCAATATATAGTGATGGAAAGAAAAAAAGAGCGGATTCTGAGTGGTGAACACATAATGCAATGCATAGACAGTGTAATGTAGAATTGTACACCTGGAACCTATGTAATTTTTGCTAACCAATGTCACCCCAATAAATTTAACAATAAAAAAAAGATTTAAATAAAATCCATTCAAACTATTATTTATTTTTTATTTTTATTTTTTATCTTTTCACATTTATAGAGAGAAATTATCTTTTTGTCTTCAGTGCATATTTATTTCTATTTTACTTTTTGACAGATAGAGAGAGAGACAGAGACAGAGACAGAGACAGTTAGAGAACCGAACTGTGGGAACTCCCCAGTTCAGCATGTGGGTCCTGCCTGGGCCGGAGCCGGGATTCGATCCTCGGTCCTCA
>PVKE010016493.1:0-31943 GCA_004027555.1 Craseonycteris thonglongyai | reverse complement strand
CGCATTATGTGCCCAGCTCCCAGAATCAGGTCCCCCTCCAACCCGATATATCTGGTGCCCACTCCCCCCTCCCCACACAACTCTCCCTTCCCCCTCCCCCCTCCTCCCTCCTCTCCAGGTAAACACCAAACCACTGAGTGTGTCCATAATGCTGGTGCCCTCTCCCACCACCCCTCCCTCTCTCCTTGCCTTGCAATCTTGAGGTTCAGAGATTAAATCCTTGGCCTCAGCCCATGCAAACTCATATGCTGAACTGTGGTGCAACTGGTAACCCCCGGGAGGGTGGTAAATGTTCTTGCCTTCCATGTAGGAAGCTCCTGGTTCTGTTCCTGCCCTGCACAGCCACACATCCACCTGTGTGGAATGAAATCATGTCACAACTAATGGTGTACAACTATGGAGATTGCTCTGGGCATGCCCCCTCTCTCTCTCAAACAATAAAATAAATCTTAAAAAAAAAAAAAAGAAATGAGACTCTCATTCTATTTGTGCTTTTACTAAACTGGTGTCTAAATAAACTACTGTAGTAAACCTAGAACTCATTATTTTTTTCTTCACAAGTTGCTTTATTTTTATCATTATTTGGGAGATGTGTGTGTGTGTATAAATTTGTACATAATCTCTCCTTTCTTTCACTAGAAGGCTGGAGCGCTTCTGGTTGTGTTAATTGCTATACCCAAGCACACAAGAGACCCTCCATAAATATTTGTTGAGTCAAGGAAGAAAAGAAGGGCCTGATGAGTTATACTATGTAGGTTAATCAGTGAAAAATGTCAGTCAAGTGTTGTTTTACAAACACAACTGTATCTGATTTCTCATTTGCAGACAGCACAGTTTAACTGGGATCCAGAGACCGTGGGCCTTATCCATGGATCTTTTTTCTGGGGTTATATTGTGACACAAATTCCAGGTGGTTTCATTTCAAACAAGTTTGCGGCTAGCAGGTAAGATAAACTGATTTGGCTTTGTACTTTTCCTGAGTCTGGATAGCTGGCTCTCAATTTGGGGTGCAGAATGAAAGATAAGGGCCATTCCAATAGATGTGATTCACAGATATCGATCCCCTATGATCCTGTGCTAGAGAGTCTCTTTTTATTTAACTTTCGTTTAATCTAATTTATCTTGCAATTCTTTAAGTGATTATGTCGCTTTTTTTTATAAAAAAGCAATTGACTCTGAATCAGGAGAAGCAGTTTCTGAACCCTAAGTAAGTGACTCACTTGGTCACTGCTACTGAGTCACTTTCCTTCTGTCTCTAGGCCTCAGTTTCCTCATCTGTGAAATGAAGCATGGATTAGATTGTTTGAGCTCCCTTTGACCAGTGGCATCCTGTGATCTTTGGTACTAGGTTACTATTGTCCAGAACTATACAGGGGTTTGTCATGTGAGTAGTAGGAACTTGCCTCTAGATTGCAAGATGTCTTTAATGCCCTGGATATTCTATAGGAGTTGTTTAAGCAATGAAAAGTGGCCAAGACAGAAGGAGCTGCCTCAAGAAGCAGCGAGTTCTCTCACTAGAGGTATTCAAGCAGAAGCCGATGGCCACTTGAGGAGATGTATGATGTCTTTGTACCAGAAAAAGAATGTGCTAAATATCTCCAGGTCTCTTCCAATAGTGTGTCCTGTGCAACTTTACATTTATGAATTTTGTGAAGTATGCATTTTATAAGGTGATATTTTTCAAACTCTAAAACACAACTCATTAGATGGTAATAAAATCAATATAGGGATTTCCCAATGAGCATTTGTAAAAAAGAGAGAAATAGAAAACAATAAAATAAAATAGAATAGAAAAGTTCTTAGTTCATTGTACATTTAAGTATTGGTTTTTGAACCTTGTTTTGATTACATTTGCATGTATGAGTATGTATTGAGTTTCAGTATAAAATACATTTTGTTTTCTGGATCAAGGTCTAAAAAGTTTAAAAATCAGTGCCATAAGATCTAAATACTCATATATGTACAAGCATGATAGTATTTATTTATGTCCTTATCTAATTTGTGTGCTTTATTTATTGTCACTTACCTATTGTATTCTTCTGAAAAAGTGATAAAATATTGGTTCCCCTGGTCTCTGGGGTTACTGCTTACATGTCTGCCCTAAAAAGAAATCCCAGCATGTAAAATGGGTTGAAGCGTCCTCACCACATGTGCGAGAGGAAGAAAATGCAGCCTGTTCTCTCTTCCCAGGACACTCCTGTCCAGGCAGGGAGGGGAAGGCAAGAGGCACTGGGCAGAGCATGGGGGGCTGAGACAGGTACACAGCTTGTCTTGTGCTTGGCTGGTCCCAGACACAGTGTGCTTCTTAGACAGCCAGTAACCCCCTCTGGTAAGGTGAGAACAGAACGGTGAAGGAGGAAACAACCCACCTGTGTGCAAGTCGTGAGCTAATTGTCAGAATGGGTCAGTTGGGTAGAACCAAGCAGAACGGTGGGTCTCCGGCCAGCTCACGGCAGGCTGGTCAGTGTCCGGCTTCAGGACCTCATCTGAGCAGGAGGACATCCTACAGGTGGCCCAGGGACCGGAGCTTGGGAATCAAAGCAGCCCAACAGTCCAGGTTGGGACGTACAACCTCTATTTGTCTTTCTATTAATTTCCGTAGTTGTCTTCCAGGAACTGGTAGGGTCGTTTCTGATATTTAGCTAAAGCGCCACATCCCTGAGTGGGGCCTGCCCAGTAACACAATGTTTTGGTCCCTCAGGGTCTTTGGAGCTGCCATCTTCTTAACATCTACCTTGAACATGTTCATTCCTTCTGCAGCCAGAGTGCATTACGGCTGCGTCATGTGCGTCAGAATTTTGCAAGGTCTAGTGGAGGTAGGACATTCTTTCCTTCCAGTTTTTTATTTCGCTGGAGGCAATGTGGTCCTTTAGAAAATTCAGCTTCTGAAGAAAAACCTCTTTTACTGTTTTCCTGTTTTCCACCTTGTCTTGCTAGCTCAGCTCTCTGGTTATGACTAAAGTTATGACTATGTTAATTAAAAAACCTTGTGTGATTCCAAATTTAAACATGATAAAGGACCGTTTTGTAGAGCACAGAATTTCAGATGAGCCAGTAATGATCTTGGAGATAATCTAATCTAATTCCTTTCATTTAATAAATGAGAAGACTAAAGCCCAAAGCCTACAGTTCAAGTAGCAAGGTCTCTTTTCACTGAAACTATTTATATGGATTTATTAGTAAATTTGCACACTTTTAAGAGTGTAGTCTTATACAGAGACTTAATTCTATGAAGGAGGTAGCATGATGCAAACCAGAGGGTAAATATTTTGGATCTTGCTAGTCATACACAATTGTTTGGCACTGCCATCGCAACACAAAAGTAGCCAGAGAAGAGAAGTAAACAAATGGGCTTGGCTACATTCTGATAAAACTTTCTGGATACTAAAATTTAAATCTCACGTGATTTTTACATGCCATGAAATAGCGTTCTTTCTTCAATTCTTTTTCCTGCCACTTAATGTGAAAACGTTTCTTTGCTCAAGGGCTATACAAAAATGAATAGTAGGCTAACTCAGGCCATAGTTTGCCAACCCCTGAGATAGAGAAATGTTTCTCAAACACAGTCATTCAGCACTAACTGTTGTCACTTTTGTCATGTCCATTTACAATTTGCACTGCTATTTACCTATAGTTGTTCCTAGATGAATTTACTTAAACAAACAGAAAGACAAAGAACTTCATTGTAAGCAACCATATCTCTGAAATCATGGATATGATATGCTAGTTATTTTTTACACCTCAAATCCAACTCTAGAGAGACATATACTACTTTTTGGAAAATACTGACATGGCAGAAATAAAACAAAATATTAGCAGCTGTGAAGACTAGAGTCTATTTACTTAGTGGCTCAAGCCTCAGGTTCTGTACCTTTAAATGAGAGGATGGACCAGCTGATGGCAGAAGTTCCTTTCTACAGTGATATTCACATTTGAACTGACATTTAAATTTCAGCATCTGTGCTGTCAGTCAAAATATCTGACACATGCACTTAGGATCTGAGTGGGGCTATTATATTATAGACTGTGTTAAAGAATCAGGATTCACATTTCAAACACAAACAGAAACTGGAGTCAAATCCAAATGATCTATTTTCAACTATTTTGCCAGGGTGTGACCTATCCAGCCTGCCATGGGATGTGGAGTAAGTGGGCACCGCCTTTGGAGAGGAGCCGACTGGCCACGACCTCATTTTGTGGTAGGTATATTAGAATCACAAGTTGTATTTAGGAGTGCTTTTGGCTGCAAGTGAAGACCACAGCGTCATTTTTTTTTTATTTTTTTTAATTTTTATGTAACAGAAGTTCAAAGGAGGGTGGTTGCTGGTGCTGGTTCTGCTGCTTAATGACCCATCCAGGTCCTACACATGTTTTGACTTTCTGCTTCACTGTCCTCAGAGTGATAGTTTTGCACTTTCATGCTTGTTCCTCATGTTCACAAATGGCTGTCACAGCTCCAGGCGTCAAGTCCACATTCAGGGCAGGAAGAAGTGGGAATGAGTGTTCTAGCCACGTCTGTTCCTTTAATCAGGAAAGTAAAAGTTTTTCCCCTAGAAGGCTTCTACTTTGATTTCCTTGGTCCTAAGTGTGTTCTGTGCTTTCCTCACTGGAGAGGAGGCTAAGAAAGTAACAGCCTAGTTTTTCTAGCATCATTAGGAGAGAAAGGCAAGAAAGAAGGGGTTGGGAGTAGTTGTATTAGCCAACAAATGATATTTTCCAAAATCAAAAGCAGAAGAGAGAGAATTATCAAGTCTCCCTCCCCAACTCTGCTTTTTATGGATGGGAGAAACTGAAGCTAAAGTTTAAAGTTTAGTTTCATTGAACTGAAACTGAAGACTAAAGACTTGCCCAAGGTCACACAGATACTAAATCACAGAGCTGGAGCTAGGCCACCTGATTCTTGATTCAGATCTTGCCTCACTACACACTACTATGTACATATAGTCATAGAAACCTTTTAATTTCCACCATTATAGTCCACTTTATAATTAATTTCCACCATTATCATCTCCAAATTAGGTAGAGACCATCCGCCTTACCTGGAAGTAAATTATTGGCCCTTAAGTACTGATGTGATTTTAATTCCTGGGTCTTCAAACTTTATCTTGCTAAGGTTGCCTCATTCAAAGCCATGCCTTTGGCCCTGATCCCTATATATTTCTGGGAGCAATCAGTGTTCTGAAGGGTCTACCTAGGTATCAATCAACAATGGAATGAGAACAGCACATGCTGCCACCACCAACACAGTTGTAAAATAACATATTCTCCTAAAAAGAAGAAAATTTTTATGGGGGGAGGGGCCTAAGATAGAAGTTCCTTAGGCTACAAAAGTCATAATGTGTCTAATGTTTCAAGCTAGAGTACCTTCCCTAAGAGAATAGCTGTACTTCCTAGCTAAGGGAAGAAATAAAGCTTCCTCTTTACTTCTGTGAATATATTTTTATTTATTTCTTCCTCAGTCTCTCTGCCTCCTTTAATAATAATAATGATAATAATAATAAAGCAAAATCCATGGGAGTTTGGTACTTAATATTCACTAAGGTGCCTATATTGTGCCTAGTTTGAAACTGTGTACACCCCTGAGATGTCTTTACAGCTTTAGCCCCTCTTGTCCTCAGAAACCATTTCTGTCCTTGTGTTTGCAGTTCTATATCATCTCCACTCCCACTACTGACCTTATACCAACTCTAGAAGAATGTAAGGTTCTTCTCCACCTGATCTCGTGAATTGTCAGATCCTTGGATGGTTATTTATAAGTCCTTTCGTTTTGATTTGCCAGCAAAACAAGAACGACTAACAGCCCCTCCTTATTCTTAGTGTCTTTATGGCCCTGAAAGGACTGATGTAAGAAATGGTGTGACTCTTAAGAAAAGTTGCCTGATCAAAGTCACAGGCTTTATTACATTCTCCAGCTAAGGTGTGGCCTCAGTTTCAAAGAACAACCAAGGGAAAATGTCAGTAGAAGGAAACCCGGGCTTGTGGCTAATCAGTTCTTATGCTTAAAAAATAATGGAATTGGAAGGAACTTGTGAAAACATCTAATTATACTCATTGTTTTATGAAGGAAATGAGGCTGAGAGAGAAGAAATGATAGGAAATCTCACAGCTAGAGACTACCGAAACGGGGACTCTCTCAGTCCCAGTTCAGCTACTCCTGGCTCTCCACACCATTCATCAAGCATTAGGGGGCCTCCTCTGTCCTGCGTGGTGAGCATGCAGAGGGGTCCAGGCACTGTCAGCTGCCCAGTGCAATGTGGGTAGAGGGCCCTCCTGGCGTATGCTAAGGGGATGTGTGGCTGCATGTGACAGGAAATTACATTCAACCATGTACGGAGGGTGAGGAAGAGTTGGTCTAATAGGGAAGAAAGATGGTTTCAAGATGTACCATTTCCTCAGTGAAAGAGCACGTCTTACTATGAGGAATTATTTGGTGTTTTTTGAGTGGAAGGGGCAGCCCTGAATTCTTAAAAGTTAAGGGTAAAGGCTTTGGATTCCTGCAGTCCTGGGTTCCATCACACATACCTGTTTGACCTCAGGCCATTGAACCTTCACCCCCTGCCCAACCAACACCTTCCTTCAGCCTTGGTTCCTTCCTTATAAAATGGGGATGATGTTGCTATTAATGTCATCAGGTTGAAAAGAGTGTTTAATGAAATCACAGGTCCAGAGTACTCAGCACAGTGCTGAACACACGCAAAGTTGACCAGATGTACCACTTCAGATGGGACAGAAAACACAATGGTACTGTCCTGTTTCAAATGGTACACATGGTCAGCCTACAGACAACTTGAATTGAGCCCAGTGAGAGTAGGCTGACCGTAGGTACCATTTGAATGAGGACAGTGCTGTTGTTTCATGTCTTGTTTAAAATAGTACATCTGGCCAGCCTAATCTTAATTGTTGTTGATGATCCCCTGACTCTTCTTGTCCTGGATGTTCTTTGGTATCACTTAACCAGGAGCTCCCACCCTCCCACACTCAGGGTATTTGTCCTGGGGAAGAAGACCACCTTCTTCATACAGACAGCAAAATCGAGTGCAACTCTTTCTAAATGACATGCCCTGGAACTCTTACCTTACTGATTTGAGAAAGTCTGAGGTAAAAACAAAACAAAACAAAAATGTGTGCTGTCATTCCGCACATGACAGTAACAGTAATGGCGTTTGTGCAGCATTAATGATGGCCGACAAAGCCTCTCCACAGACATGGATTATTTGATCGTCAAAACAACCCTGTGAGTTGGAGATTTCATCCCCATCTTGTATCTAAGGAAAATGGTTTGGAGAGATTGAGAGGCTGCCTTGGGTGTTATGATGCTTGGATTCGGGATTCTAGGTTGGGCCTCTCCTAGCCAGTCAGGCCCAGCTTGGAAAGATGGGGGTTAGTCTCCTGTGAAGATCTCTAAGCTCCCATTTCCTGAACATTAGATTCTGGGATATAGCATTTCCTTTTGCTGCCTACTTTTTCTGAAGCACTAGTTTTAAAAATTCTCAGCCCAGAGGGAATGTCAGAATTTCAGATAATATATTTTTTTCTTTTACGTTGATTCAGTTATTATTTATTGGGAGATCTCAGGGCTTGTATTCCTCCAGTAAATGTAATGGAGCTGCAGGGGATAGTGGGAGCCAGGTCACAGCCTCTGCCCTCATTATCTTGTCTAGACAAGATAAACATCTACATATAGGTAAGTAGTAGTATTTCCAAGGTTAAGTATTTACATAGTAAGAAATAAACTTAAAAATGTACCCATTTCAGGTATCGTCTTGCCACTCAACTGTTTAAATGTCAGTTTAACTGGTTCCTGGTTTTTTTAAAAATCAAGCCTGATTTTTTAATAGGTTGAAGTCCTGCATTAAAGACCTAGACAATCATCCTTCTGATGAGCTGTGAGAGGCAGATCTACTTGTTTCTTCACTTGCTGTCTTCAGCATACAGTATTGTGCCTGGTTGAGTTTCAATTTCTCTCAGATTTTTCTCATCTTTTTTCTATTCTGTCATTAACTTCAGATTGCTGTGCCTGAGAAATCTTTGTCTATTCCCTCTGTGATACTTGTATGAAGTGCAAGGGTTTCCTGGTGACCTTCCCCTTTGGAAGCCCCATTGTAAGGCACACTGGCAATTTGCCTGATCCTCTGCGCATAGGCTTTCTGACTCCTGCTTAGTTCGGTTCATGTTCAACTTGACCACATGAACTTAGAATGAGCTGAAAGGGCTTGCATGATGCTTACAAGGGCTTGCTTGTAAGTTCCCCTCCATCTTTCCTTGTTCTAGGTTCCTACGCAGGGGCAGTCATTGCCATGCCCCTGGCGGGGGTGTTGGTACAGTACATCGGATGGGCCTCCGTCTTTTATATTTATGGTGAGTGATTTGAATTCATGAGTTCCCATGGGTGACTCATAGTGATGGTGTTTTACTGCATGATGGGCTAGGCTAAGAGTTCACTATAGGAAAACAGAGATTGCCAACACAAGTTTATCATATAAATGAAATATTCATCTACCTATGAGTCATTGAACATTTATATTAAAGTTGAGTTTCTCAGTAAGGAGAACATTAGCTTTTGTTAATACCAGTTAGTAGCAACAAAATACACTCTCCTCACTGAACATAGTACTGTGTGGGAATATTTTAGTATATGTGCTGCCAAAGTGAGCATGGGAATATTTTGAAAATGAAAAAATTTACAGATAGAAGGGAATGAGACCATATCACCAATTCTTTTGTTTTTTAACTACAGGTATGTTTGGCATTATTTGGTACATGTTTTGGCTGTTGCAGGCCTATGAGTGCCCGGCAGCTCACCCAACAATATCCCATGAGGAGAAGACTTATATAGAAACAAGTATAGGAGAAGGAGCCAATGTAGTGAGTCTAAGTGTAAGTATTGGAGGATAGATGAAGATTTGCCTCTTGTCTATGATTTTTTCTCTTACCAACTGTGCTGTCCTCTTAAGTAAAATAACATGTCAAAATAGTCACTAAAAACCTTGTGGTATTTTTACTCTCTAGAAATTTAATACACCATGGAAAAGATTTTTCACATCATTGCCGGTCTATGCAATCATTGTGGCAAATTTTTGCAGAAGTTGGACCTTTTACTTGCTGTTAATAAGTCAGCCTGCTTACTTTGAAGAGGTCTTTGGATTTGCAATAAGTAAGGTAAACACTTAAATGCTTCAAATGTTCTCAAACCTTAAATCTCTTGCCTCTATTGAGAAAATCTTTGCATGATAAAGTAATTAAATTGCTGATCATAATTCATAACAGTTCTATGACACTTAATACCCTGGAGGTCAGATAAGTCATACATTCTGTGCATAGAATACATAGTTATTTAATTTCTTCTTAATAAAGACCAGAGCTATGTTAAGCTGCTTTTAAAGATTTATGTTCTGCCCTACCTAAGTGCTTTAGAAGCTAACTCAAGGACGGCGTGTTAGAAAAGGACAAAAAGATTTAACAATGAGAGGTTCTTTTTTTCTCCTATAAATTACTCACTGAATAGCAGTAAGAACCTTAAAGCTTATTTTCCAGATCATCTCTCTCTCCATAATGGTGGTTATAACAATAATGACCATTTCCTTGTATAAAAGCCTCTTTCAATGTTCTCGGCCATGTTCATTAGACAGACTGTGTTTCAGAGAGGAAAGGGGTGGATGGTGAAACATAAACCATCATCATAAAAGAATTAAGCCTCCTTCCTACAAGGGTTAAACAGAAGCCTAGTAGAGGTATATGTCTGTATAGCTTCAGGTACTGTCCAAAGGGGCTATGGAAGAGCTGATGTAGTCAAGTAATAGTGGCTGATATCAATGAACATTCACTCGGTGTCAAGTGTGTACCGTGTACCAGGCTTTATGCTGAATGGTAGGGCTACTGAGATGAATAAAAGTCATCTCTGCCCTTAAGGAGCGTCCAGTCTGGTGGAGGAGATAACTAGACCTATCCTTAAAATCATTCACTCCTTCATGGTGTATTTATTGCAACATTCAGGTGTACCTGAGCTCCATACGATGAGAGGATTAAATTTGGTGGTGTTGGCAGTAAGCAGTGGAGATGGTGGGGGCAGCGAATTAGGAAGCAAGTCTCTCAGAAGTAGCTAAAAACAGCTCCCTGTTTCTTTTCATCCAGGTGGGTCTCTTGTCGGCACTCCCACACATGGTTATGACCATCATTGTGCCTATTGGAGGACAACTGGCTGATTACTTAAGAAGCAGAAAAATTTTGACCACAACTGCTGTCAGAAAAATCATGAACTGTGGAGGTACTGTAGATTTCATGGGTGACTTAAGTAGCTGTTATAGAAAAAGATGAAGTTGAACTGCAGAGCATATTTTGGAGGTTATATCTAATCACTGGACAGGGTCTTAAAGGCCCCTAAGTCTATCCCCCAGCAAATATGTGAGTGTTCATCACACCCCTGCCAAGGAGTCATTCAGCCTGTGCAACCCAAGATGTGACAACTTAGTTGATAAATCAGTGCTCACCTGCAACTGTAGGAATGCTTCTTTCATCTGCTCTTAAGCCAAAACGACATGATTTACTGTTACAAATTATTTATTGTTTATCTTTCCCATACATCCTTCCACATACATAATCCTTTGCTTATGAACTTTATTCCCTTATCTCTCTCTTCCCTTTCTACATATATACATATTTTAGTCAGAAACATAAGAAAAACAATTTTCTCTGAATAGTCTTCCTTCTTTCGAACATATGCTTTGTGAGTGGGATGCATGCATGCTCACCGCCCTCCCCCCCGCCCTCCACACACACACCTCATCCTCTTTTCTGCTTTATTTTGTTCCTGCTTTGTGTTTTGATTTTGAAAAGACAAAGTGGAAGTTGGGTGATTTTCTAAAAGAGCTAGGTAAAAGTAATTGTGAATCCCTACAATATTTATGACTCCTCACTTTTTAAAAATGCTATACTTTCTTTTAATCTTTTTTTTTCCTTTTAAAATGAGCATTTATTGAGTTAGCTTTCTGTGCCAGACATGAAGCTAAGTTCGTTGCATAGATATCTTATCTTATTTATTCCTCATCACCACCCTGTGGAGCAAGTGCTATTATTAAACCCAACTGCAGTGAGGAAATGAGGGTAGAATAAGGTAACTTGCTCAACTGGCAGATCATATATGACATCCTGGAAAAGGCAAAGAACAGATTCCCTGCTGGAGATTTCAGAAGGAACACAGCTCTGTTAACACCCTGGTCTTAGCTCTGTAGGATCCACTTTGGCCTCTGACCTACAGAACTGTGCAATAATAAATTGGTATTGTTTTTTCAGACACTAAGTTTGTTGTAATTTGTTATAGCAGCAACAGGAAACTAATACAGTAGCCCAAGTCCCACTCCTCTAATTAGCAAATTCTGCTCCAGCTGAAGAGCCCCCCATATGAGGCCCTGAATAGATCTGTCTGTCTCTGACTTTACTCACTCCCTTCACTTTATTGTGAGTTCTGCTCGTCTTCACCTCTCATCCTGGTCCACTCCATGCTTCCTTCCACATTGGCTCATGTCTTTTCTCTTGTGTTTTATTAATACGGTGTCAGCCTCCAGTGATTGCTCCTTCCTATCCATGTACTTGGTTGACAATTCATCATGTACCACCTTATTAAGGCTCCTGCAAGATTAGGCAGAGGGAATAGCATGGCAATGGCCCTGAGGTAGGCATGGATGTGGCATGTAAGAGAACAAAAAGAAGGAAAGTCAAAACGGTTGGAGCTTAGTTGAATGAGGTGGAAAGTGACAGAAGATGACATCAGAATGTACAGCTGGGGCCAGACATTGGGAAAGCTTGTAGACATATGCAGAGCTTGGGTTTTATTTGACGTGCATGGGAAGCAAATGGAGGATTTAAAGCAGGGAGAGGGTCATATCTGATTTATGTTTTCAAATCTAAATAACTGAATCAAGAACATAAGAGTACAAGAAGGGAGACCAGCTAAGAGGCTATTTTAGTTTTTGTGTCAAGAGAAGATGGTGGCTTGATCTAAAGTAGTATCACTGGAGGTGGAGAGAAGTAGATGGACTTCTAAGTTTTCTGAGACTAATTTCTTTTTATTTAAAATCTAAATAATAATATTTACCTCAGATGATTGTCATAAAGATTAAATGAGGAAGTATATACCTAACATGCACCCAACATATGAGGGCTGTCCAGAAAAAATCCAGCCATAAATGCCTTTTTACATTACATGGCTGGATACTTTCTGGATAGCCCTCGTATGTTAGAGTGCTTTTTCTTCTCCTGTGTTCAAGACATTGACAAAACAGAAGTATTTTAAAGGAGGCATTAACTAAATATCTGCTATTCAATCATATTTCCCATGGCCCAGAATATCCAACCTCTGACCAGGAACTCAAAAGAAAATTCTGGATTTAAACTCTACTTGCACAATCTCTTCCAAAGACAGGTGCCTTGAAGACTGAACATATTTTTATAGGAATGTTTTGTTTGTATTTAATTTTGCCCTAATTACCATGGCCATTGTTTTTCCATTAATTGGCAATATCTGTGTTTTGTGGTAGTAGTGGGAAATCTCGAAGATTTTTAAATACTAACAACGTACCTGTTGAGAGTAAATATTTTTCTTTCTTTCAGAAACAAGAATGCATATCTAGAATCTCTCCAGTCTCAATCCCATCTTTAAAAAAAACCAAAAAAACTTCATGTGTTTTTCCGTGTCATTTTATATTTTGACATAACAGAACAGTGACTCTACATAGAAAGTTAAAAATAGAAAAGAAAAAAAACCATGGTTGTCCTATGTTTCTTGAATACAGAAATGCTAGAGTAAAGACAAATACGTGAAAACAGTTTTGTGCTGTTGCTGAATAAGCCAGATTGATTTGGACGTGATGAAACACTTGTGTGATCTATGATCGTCTAGAGAATTTAGTTGATTTCGTATTTTCTAAGAAGAAATATATAGGGCATTTCTCAAAGTCTGAGAAAGATCATACATTTCTTGGAGTCTGTCACCTCCTTTTCTTTGTGTAGGCAAGGGATATTTGCTGCTAGAATCATTTGAAGCAAACAGAGCACCTTAAGGCATGATGCTCTATTCTAGTTGATTCTGAATGAGGACACATTTCCAAGATCCTCAGGGACAGTTGTCAAATTCTCGCACCTTCCTCTGCGGTACATGTAAAGGGTGACTAGGGTAAAAAATTCTGGTCTGGCTTAGCAGGTTGTCTGTGTGACTTCAGGTTGTTTTAATATGAAATGAAAACATTTCTCAGGCCTTTAAATCCTAGTTGTTTCTCTTGTCATCTCTGAATAAGTTCACTTTCAAGGATCTATTGATCACTCCTGAAGTTCAAATTTTATCTTCAGCTCCTGAACCATAGTCTTATCTCTAGCATTTTCACTGTAGACAGGAATCATTTAGGCTCTGAAATGCTTTTTTGTTCTTTGGGAATCTATTTAGCAAAGAATTTTTTTTCTTATAAATGAACCAATATGTCATTTAAAATTTTATTCTTCACACAACCTCTTCATTCTAATTCTTTGGGGGAATTAACTTTATGGTATAACTTTTGTTGAGAATGTTAAAAAAAAAGTTTCAACCATGTGCCTTGTTATTTAAGACAGGTTACTTCTAAAGCATGCGTAGTTAGTACATAAAACACTAGCATTTTTTGCTCTATGTATAATTGAAATCGTTGAAACAAAATTAATAACAGGTAGCAATGATATAAGGTCCACAGTTTTAAAAAAACAGCTCTGACCATAATTTCATTGATCCTTTTTAGATGACCATCTAAAACAATGATTTATTATTTGCCCCGTTTCTATAATAGCTTTGAGGAAACGAACTCAGAAGGGAAGGCAGCTTAGCAAGATGTACAAAAAGTCTTTTAGTTTGTATTTCAGCTTAATTATTTTGATTTTCCTTTACATTAGTTCAGTGTTTATTGAGTGCCCACTACATGCTAGCCATGCCCTGTGCTCTGTACATGGTACCTTCCCTGGAAAATATCACAGTTTTGTGGGGGAGGCAGAAACACAAATAAACATTTACAAGGCGATGTTGAAAAGTTTTATGAGGTTAGTGAGAAGAAGGAGATACCAGGTTCACTGGTGAGTGAAGGCCAGGGTTGTTGGGAACACTTCCTAGAGGAAGTATAATCATATTATGTTTGAACTGGACTTTTTAAAGGATAGTAAGTTTTCTTCAGGAAAAAAAAAAGAGTTAAGTGGTAGAGGAAGAGCATCTTCGGTGAAGAAACAGCCCAATACACACAGGCACGAAGCAGTGTTGTGATTAGGAAATAGCTAATAGCTCTGTGTGAACACAGCAGAGGGCTTTATATGGGCTAGTGGTGGAGAGCAGGGAAGGGAGGCTGACAGGAGATGATACAGGAACAGCAGGTGGGACTCATTGTATCACACTGTACTAATAAGGTGAAACCCTGGACAGTTTTAAGCACAGGGGAAACTGATCAGCTTTGTAATTTATAAAAGTAGTGATGTGGAGAAGAGATGGGAAAACAGATATAGAGGCTACTGAATTTGTTTAGTGACAGGTAATGTCTTTCCAGGATGCATACAGTGGCACAGCAGGGGAGAGCAAAGTCTGTTTTTACCGATTTCTGAGTCTGAACCCACGGGTTCTTATGTAAAGGCTGAGGAAGATTTGGAGATTTCTGCCCTGGATTTTTGGTTACCATTTGTTGAGCTGTGCCCACGTGTCAGGAATCGTGCTCAATACCTTATACAGCCAATTGCATTTAATCTTCCAATGCCCTATAAGATTGTATGTATTATTAACTACATTTTTTGGGGATGAGAAATCTAAGAGGTGATGTGACTTGTCTAAGGTCACACAATTAGGGATTTTGAGATAGAATCTGAACCCAAGCCTGCCCAACTCCAAAATCTGGGTTCTAAACACAGGTGGCTAGAAGATTAATTTAGAGAAGAGGGAAGCATGGTGGAGGTAATTTGCCTTGCTTTTTAGGAGAAAATAGGAGAACAGAGACTTGGTTTGGGCATGTTTTTTTTGAAGTAACTATAGGACAGTCGTGCGGAGATGTCTGGAATCAGCAGTCTAGAATGACACCTCGTTGTCTCCCATCTCCCAGGGCACGTTTAGACCTGAAATAGTACTTATAGCATCGTTCTGTCTGCTGTTGACTGAATGTGAATGCACATGCATGCATATACATGTGTGTGTGTGTGGAGGGGGGCACATCTTTATAATTCTCTCATCCTCTTTTGCTGTGTTGGAGTCACTTATTCTGAGTGAAGGGAATGGAGAGTATTTTGTCCTGCTGCATTTTCTGAACAAATATCTCAAAGCTTTCAGAAAGAAGCCTGAGGGAAGCCGGGATGGCTCAGTGGGTTAAGCGCTCACTTTGCGGCCCCGGGGACTGAGGATCGAATCCCGGCCCCGGCCTGTGCAGACCCATATGCTGAACTGGGGAGTGCCCCCAGTTCAGTTCTCACTGGGGCAAGACCCCGGCCCAGTTCCTGCCCTGTGCAGCCCCGCGCCCACCTGTGGAATGAAACTATGTGGAAAAACCGATGATGTGCAACTATGGAGACTGTTCTGGGCCCTCCCCCTTCTCTCTGCCTCTGACTCTGTATCTCTCTCTCTCTGTGTCAAAAACAATAAATAAATCTTAAAAAAAAAAAATAGAAAGAAGCCTGAAAGCTTGGTAAACCTCTGACAGGGAAGGATTTTACTTCATGCTTACCAGCTGTAAGAAGCTGCTGTGAGCTTCAGGTATTCACTATCATTTCCTGGTCACTTTTTGGCAATAACTATTAGAGAGTCGTCCTTTTACTTTTCTGTGAGGAGCCACACATTATGTAAACAAAGGGGACTCACAGACAGTATATAGGAGAGTTTAAGTATTTAGAAGTGACAGGGGCAACTACTCATAAAGCAACCAATAATAAACACCCATCACCCCAGGGGCATCGCTGGAACCTACGGGGACTGTTCTGTGTTCAGAGTGGACCAGGATAGTGTCTGGAGGCTCAGAGGACACTTGGGTTGTGGTAACATAGTCATGTGGTCAAGAAACATCTTCATACTATTGTAAGCACTATGCCAGAATTTATGTACTAAAAAGCTTAGGCCCATGGAAATAGTCAATCTTGTTTGATAAACTCACACACTGGGGCTGATGGACATGAAAATGATGTTTATTTTCCCTGCTGTTTCCATTCGCAGGTTTTGGCATGGAGGCGACCTTACTGCTGGTGGTTGGCTTTTCGCATACCAAAGGGGTGGCCATCTCCTTTCTGGTGCTTGCTGTAGGCTTTAGTGGCTTTGCTATTTCAGGTAAAGCGCCCTTTGGGTTTCCGAATCTTTTCTGTAGATTCAGCACGTCTTAGGAGGAAGGAAAAGGATGGTGTATTAGCGTCCTTTAGTATCCAGACCATTCCTAAGGAGCTGGGCCACTGGTTAGAACATTTTATCTAGTTGGGATGACTTTGTAAGTCACTGAGGACTGGATTTAGCTGCCCAGGTGAACTGGAATTGTCCCTACTTTCTCCATTTTGTAACGAGACACGAAGTGCCAGTGACCCCTCTGAGGCCGGGGCAGAGGCCCTAGCAGGTGTCTTGAGTGTAATGAGTGGCACTTCCATGCTCAGCATCAGGTCACCCGACCTCGCAGAGGATTTTGTGACCTTCCCAATCCTCACCTCCTGCTATCACCTGTTAATAGCTGCTAATAGCAGCTTATTTGTCATATAGTCGTGGAATCAGAAGTATTTTTTAGGTTAGAATGCTTCTGTAGATTTTTTTT
This sequence comes from Craseonycteris thonglongyai, assembly GCA_004027555.1. NCBI lineage: Eukaryota > Metazoa > Chordata > Mammalia > Chiroptera > Craseonycteridae > Craseonycteris > Craseonycteris thonglongyai. Next base: position 15,174 of record PVKE010016493.1, on the reverse strand, counting down.
TTCCACTTCATGGCCTTCATTTGTAAACCAGGAAATGCGAGTCCAGAGAGGGGAAGTGACTTTCTAGACAGACTAGAACAGATAGTAAGAAAAATAATGGTGATGGCTCGAGCCAACGTTGATCAAGCATACACTCTATGCCATGGACTTAAAATTCAAAGCCTTGCGCATGTATTTAACCCCTGTGAGTCTCACAGCTCCTCTAGGTTCTATTGGTATCCCTGTTTTATAGGAGCAGAAGTCTGTTTTTATATTATGTCTTATAGTCTTTAGAAGCTCCCTTGCAAAACTGGGTGGAAAAGTAAAATCCAGTTGTTTTTATGCCTTTAAAACATACTGTAGGGGAAGCCAGGGTGGCTCAGTGGGGTAAGCGCTCACTTTGCAGCCCTGGGGACCGAGGATCAAATCCCGGCCCCGGACCATGTGGACCCATATGCTGAACTGGGGTATGCCCCCAGTTCAGTTCTCATCCGGGCGAGACCCCGGCCCAGTTCCTGCTCTGTGCAGCCCCGCCCACCTGTGGAATGAAACTATGTGGAAAAACCAATGATGTGCAACTATGGAGACTGTTCTGGGCCCTCCCCCTTCTCTCTGTCTCTGACTGTATCTCTCTCTCTCTCTCTCTCTCTCTGTCAAAAACAATAAATAAATCTTAAAAAAACAAAAAAAGAACATACTGTAACACTAGAAATGACCACTTATTGAACACTTTACATATATCTTATGACATTGCAAAGTAAGTAGTAATATCACTATTTTACTGAGGATGTACCTCACACTCAGAAAAATTGGGTACTTCCCTGTGGTCACACAATTGGTGGGGAAGGAAGTACTCAAATGCAGTTCTGCCTGGCACTAAGCCTGAACTCTTTCTACCATTCCAGGCTGCATAAAATATCAAACAGAGAGGTAATGCCTCAGAACAGAAAAATATGAAACCTCTGGCTTAATCTCCCTTGAAATATGGGCTTGATCTTATCAAAATAATAGAGGTGATGAATAGGAAAAAATGTCTTCTTTAAAAATAGCTTGGAAGCCGGGATGGCTCAGTGGATTAAGAGCTCACTTAGCAGCACCGGGGACCAAGGATTGAATCCCGGGCCGTGCAGACCCATATGCTGAACTGGGGGGGTGCCCCAGTTCAGTTCTCTTCCTGTCTCTGTATCTCTCTCTCTCTCTCTCTCTCTCTCTCTGTCAAAAACAATAAAAAAAATAAAAAACAATTTATTGGGGAAGCCGGATGGCTCAGTGGGTTAAGCGCTCACTTTGCAGCACCGGGGACCAGGGATCGAATCCCTGCCCCAGCCCGTGCGGACCCATATGCTGAGCTGGGAGCTCCCCCAGTTCAGTTCTCTCTCTGTCTCTGTCTCTGTCTTTGTCTCTCTCTCTCTGTCAAAAATAAAAATAAATAAATAAAAATATATTAAAAATAGCTTGTAACTAAGAATTTGGGTTTGGAGATACATAGACCTAATTTTGAGACCTGTTTTTCTTACTACTCAATATTTATATAAAAACGGCTGTTATTTAAATCCTCAAGCATCATTTTCCTCTAGAGATCGGAGAGATCGCATATGGCTATTGAGAGATCTGAGTGAACTGAGATCATTCATGCATTCACTCACATTTCCCATGAGCCAGGGACTGTTCCAGGCACAGGTGATATGGCAGTGAAAAAAAAAATCAAAGACCCTGTCCTCATAAAGTGTACATTCTAGTGGAAATAAGGCATTTGAAATTCTTGGCCCAGGATCAGACGCATAACAAAATTAATAAATATTCACTATTATTGCATGATGACTGTTCACTCTTGCCCCGTGCTTCTCACACTTCAGTGTGCATACAAATCACCTGATGATTTTGTAGAATGTAGCTGCAAATTCAGCAGTTCCAGAGTGAGGCCTGAGACTATATTTCTAACAAGCCCCCAAGTGATGTTGTTGCTGCTCAGTGGTCCACACTTTGAGTAGCAAGACAAGAGCTATCATGACTTTTTCCTAGTAGAACATTGAGGAATACCTTTCCCTTGATAGTTCTGTGATACAAAAGAGAGTCATATCCTGTCTCCAGAGATATTGAAATGTTCAGGTTCATGTTGCCTTCAGATTGCCAATTAAGCCACAGTCAGAAGGAGAGAGACCCAATACCCCAATCACAACAGCTCGCACGATTTTTTTTTTTTTAAATATTTATTTATTTATTTTTGACACAGAGAGAGAGAGATACAGAGACAGAGAGAGAACTGAACTGGGGGAGCTCCCAGCCCAGCACATGGGTCCGCACGGGCCGGGGCCGAGATTCGATCCCCGGTCCCCAGCGCTGCAAAGTGAGCGCTTAACCCACTGAGCCATCCCGGCTTCCCCCTTGCACGATTTTTTTAAGCACTTATTCCAAGCTAACCATTTTTAGACATCTCATTTAGTTCCTGTAGCAGCAGCTCTGTGAGAAGCTTATTGCTATGTCCATTTTACCAGCGAGGACCCTGAGACTTGGAAGGGAGACTTAACTTGCCCATGTAAGTTAAGTGGCTAGGACCAGAATAAATTTTTTTCTGACTGAACAGTGATACCATGGGAGGGACTACGGACATGGGGTGGGGTGGGGTAGGGGAACAATAGTTTCTCAGGATCTGCCATCTGTAGGCTGACCAGTTTTACCATTTTAAATGCACCAGCACTGTTTTGTTTTTTTTCTGTGCCATTTAAAATGGGATGTCTGGTCAGCCTAGCTATCTGCCAGCGTTACAAGGAATTCCTAGAGATGCCAGGGAGGACTGGCACAATTAAGGAACTATCATAAACAAGAGAGCCAAGACTGGTGACATTTGAAAGATACAAGGGATAGGTGTTGCCGATTTTGAGAAATGTCCTACCTAGGGAAGACAGGCTCTCCCAGAGAGTGTGCAATTATTATTATTTTTGTATCTGCTACAAAAAAAGAAAAAGAAATCCACGAATATCTTAGTTTCTCAATGATTTCCCCCCCTAAACACCAGAATTGTGCAGCTAGAGATCTAAATGGCCTTTCTCATATTATCTTTAGCTGAACATAGATGCCTGGGCTTTGTATCAGAATATAATACTCAACAATCATATTAATTGCTTCTTATCTCTGGGTTCTTTTTTAATAAAGTGTTTATCACATTCAAATCAACAGTGAGATTAATTAATTTTGCAGCTGCTTTATATTCTGATTGCTACTTTGATCTGAAAAGGGACAGCATGTTTATTACAAAAAAGTTTTTTTTTAATTCTCCTTGAATGGAGGTAGGAAAAAACAACCAGCCAGTATGCCAAATTATAGAAGAAAATTTTTTTTAAATGCTATTTTCAGGTTCTTTGCACAGAATAGAGAATTAAAGAGCAAGGCAAAAGAACACAAATATATGAATAAATAAAAGTTTCAACCTCCTTCTGTAATTTGTTAGCTCAAATTGGTAATTAAGTAAAAAATTAGTTATTGAGTACCTTCTATGTGCCAGACACTTTGACAGTTCAGGGAAGATAGTGGTAAACAAGACAGATAACCACCTGAAAAGAACATTTGTGTAGGTTTTTACCCCTATGTACCATGTAATGAACATACATTATTTAACTTAATTCTTACAATTTTATATGAATGATTATCCCAGTTTATACATGAAGAAGAGGTTCATAAAGTTTAAAACCTTTGACCAGGCTTGCACTTTAATTAAGCTGCCAGAGGCAGGTCTGTTTGACTCTAAAATGCACCCTGGGCGATATTGGTGCAGTTGGTTCTCAGGGCTGAAAGCCTTCTCTTTCATAGCCTTGCCCTTCCCCTGCCTTCACCCCGCCCCGCTTCATTCCACTCATTCTTTCCTCCTGATAACAGGTGAATAGTGAGGTGTTGGTGACTTATTATTTTACCACTCCCAGCAGCATTATCTTTTGTTCCAAGACCTCAGAGAAAGGGTGATGCTTAACAGCAGTGGAAGCAGCAGGTAATACTGGTGGTAATAGTGGTGGTAGTAGTGGTAGGTAGTGGGACTAGTGGGAGTAGAGTAGAGCTAGTGCCCAGAGCTTGTGCATACATACTTACCCTGGGTCTCATATTATGGCATCTTTATGACTTAAGTAAAATTACCCCCTCATTACAGATGAGGAAACGAAGGCCTACAAGTTACTTAAGTGGAGTATAATAAGATTCAAATCCAGAATTAAACAGCAAGGCAAAGGAAAACAAATACAAGAATAAATAAAAGTTACAATATCCTGCAGTAATTTGATAGCTCCACTTGGTAATTAAATAATTTTTTATCAAGTGCCTACTATGTACCAGTTTGACAGCCCAGGGAAGATAGTGGTAACCAAGAGAGATGGATAACCACCTCTCCAAATCAAGTAAGTATATGAAAGTATTTTGTAAAATACAGACAATTCTGCCAATGTCTATGCAAATGTTTATTATTAAAATGGTATACTTTCTATTATGCCATGTGACCACTAAGGCAGACTTACCTATGGTGGCCTTTTGGGAGTGAGTCCAGGGCTGGGAGAGGGAATATATAAGGCAGGATTTGGTCCTAATGTTATATGTGACTGTGATTACTTACTCTGAATAAATGTGATTCAGGCTTTCAGCTTTTTAGTATTGCTCCAAATACTATTATTTTGGAGTTCCAAACCTACAAGTCACAGGTGCCATAATTTTCCCCATGGAGTGACTATGGTAGACATTGCTAATCAATTACAGCACATTTTTTTCCTGCTCTGTGCAGACACAGCCTAACAACTCTCACCCCAGCCCTCTCAGTAGAGGTATTCGTTAATCACACGCTAAAAGAAACCACAATGATTGATGAGAGTTGGGGGGAAGCTAAGTATTTTTCAAAATTTATTTGAAATTCTGTTCTTGACTCTAATTTTGAGATTTTTGCTTTACTGCAGGCTTTAATGTCAACCACCTGGACATTGCCCCCCGCTATGCCAGCATCCTCATGGGCATCTCAAACGGAGTGGGAACCCTCTCTGGAATGGTGTGTCCCCTCATTGTTGGTGCAATGACCAAGCACAAGGTAATGGTCTCCTCTGGGAATGTGGGTTACAGTATCAAAGGACTGAAACACCCCAGTGTGTAAATGTGCATGTCCTTGACCTTGGCTGAGTCATTTGAACTTCTTCAATTTCTCTTTTCTTTCTTTTACATAAAAAAAAAAAAGTCATTTTTTATTGACGGAAACAGAGATGATTAATTTTGGACCCACATTTTCTTAACTGAGAAATATAAGGTGTGTATGTGTAGTGGGGCTGAACACCATAGAGACTGTTTAGAGACAAAGGAAGAAACTGAGGCAATCAACTCAGGGGACATAAAAAAAGGACTCAATTGTTTTATAACTCTAAGTAATTGAACTTTATAACTCATTTTAATCTTTTGCTTAGCATGTACCAGTGTAAAAATATTAGTGCTGTCATACTTTCTTATTATGAAGAAAGAAATAAGACATTAATGACCCTTACTAAGAAACTACAAGGGTGTGACCCTTCAATTGTTATTGAACCTTTGTGTATTTAGAGCAGGGTGGATAGTAGAGGGGAATACCAGATCCATCCAGAGTTCAGCCACAGGCTACTTAAACTCTGTCATTGAAGAGGTTTCAGTATTCTGCTTTCAGCAAATAAGAATTTTTTGATATTATGGAGTTTTTATCCAACTATTATTTTTTAGTTGGATTGCTTATTACAAATACAACTTCAGAAATTCTTCCAGCTTCTTGGAGAAGAATGTATGGGGCAACTTTTCTTATTTTTTGATAGAAAAGGAAGTTGAGATTTGGAGGTTTTTATAGGCAGAGGATCCACGTTTATCCTCTCTGTTCATGAGATGATAGGATTGGTAACATGATTATGAAATCTCAGATACTATCTTAACTTGAAACAGAAGTTACCATTATTTTGTGATGCGATGCTTTACACAGAAAATATGATTATAAATAAGCTATTGGCAGTCAAGATTGAGCATTTTTATGGCTCAAATTGTAATGTATCCAATAGCAAGCAAGAAGGAGGCCTCTGACATTTAAAATGGTGGGTTCCTAAAGCAAGTTTTAATTTAACCCCATAAGTGAGTGGAAACCCCATGGTGTATTAGAAGAGCTATGAAATGGTGCTACATGTATTTTGCATGGAATTTATTTTGTAAAGAATTTTCATAACTTCAAAAATACATATTTACTGTAGTTTTAACTTTCAATTTTAAACTCTCTAATTCTGTTTGGATCCTGGGCATGCTTCTGACTCCTGTTTTCCTGAGAAGCACAGCATTGCCCTTGGGGTGACCAGGTGCTTTTGATCTCTGTTTGGGGTTAAAATATTAATTGGTACTATGTTTCCTTGTTCAGACCCGTGAGGAATGGCAGAACGTGTTCCTCATCGCGGCCCTAGTGCACTACAGTGGTGTGCTCTTCTATGGGGTCTTTGCTTCTGGGGAGAAACAGGAGTGGGCTGACCCTGAGAACCTCTCTGAGGAGAAGTGTGGAATCATTGACCAAGATGAATTAGCTGAGGAAACAGAACTCAACCATGAGAGTTTTACAAGTCCCAAAAAGAAGATGTCATATGGAGCCACCACCCAGAATTATGAAGTCCAGAGGGAGGAATGGAGAGGACAGAGGGGAGTGACCCTTGATGAGGAAGAGCTGACATCCTACCAGAATGAAGGGAGAAACTTTTCAGAGACATCCTAATGACTGAAGGGGCACTTGTGTTTTCTGTTCACCTTAGAATCAGAAAGTATCCATACCTATTCCTTCTCCATTGCCCTGCTTGCCAGAAGGTCAAATATGAGGACCCTAGAAATGGGGGAGTGGGAGAGAAGATTTAATCAGCAATAGAGGAAAGAGAATGATTGTTTTACAATGACGCTGATGGAAATGGAGCTTGTTGTAAGTTGACAAAATGGGTATATATATAAAATATATATACATATAATTTTTTTTTGATTGGCAGTTGACTCTTCTCTCAAAGAACTGAACTTATTCAGAAAGAAATGACTACAGGAATAAGAGAGACAGTACCAAGTTTTTTAAAGAAAATTGGGATATTTGGCCTGGGGGAGAGAAAGCAATAGCTACCACTACATTTCTGAGGACAACCTTGCACAATAGGGTTTTCTATTCCTAATAAAGGCTACTGTTCATGGAGGCCCAGGTGCTTTATAAATATTCTCATTTAATTTCCACATCCATGTGACATACATTTCTTATCTCTATTTTACAACGAAGGAAACCAAAACAATAAGAAATTGACTTGCCCAAGATCATTCTGCCAAGGCCAGTGCTGAAATTTAGAGGGTCCAAAATGGGTGGTAGATTTACTGAAGAAGGTTTCACCTCAGGGTAAGAAAGACAGTTTTAATAAAAGAAAACTGAAAATGGAGTGGGTTATCTTGTGGATAATTTCCTATTTTGCAGGCATGGAGAATGGGAAACATTTGAGTTGATGTGGCAGAAAACATTCAAGCATATATTTGGGGTAATATTCAAAGACGATTAGGTTTCTACATGATCTGAAGAGTCAAATGATTCCGTGAATTTATTGTCTTTTAAATAATGGGGGTCACAGACTATAGGACAGTAAAGAGGTTAAAAAAAAAGAAAAAAGAAAAAAGAAAAGCTAAGCAAGATAGCAAAATTTCAGGAATCTGATGGTTAGCATGACTGAGAAGATGTAAACAAGGGCTTGGCTATTAAATGTCAACCCTTCATAATATCAAGAATGTTGTTAGTGTCCCAAATTACTTATAAATCTTTAAGACATTCAGGCATTTAAAAAGTTGATTCATGCACAAAATTCTCTTGAAAGAATCTTCTGTTTAAAAATATATGTATCTTTTAGCAATTTCTGCTGGTGATATTAGGAAGCTTGATCAAGTTATACAAAACTGTGATTGAAGTATTCCTAATGACTGTATTTGGAATGATACACAGGGACGCCACCATAATATAGCAGTAGTTATACAGGGAAATACTAGAATGAAAACATCTGGGACAACTAGACTTATAGTTAGTGTTGAATAATTCATATTTGATTGTATAAGGCAATAACATGGATACTCTTTAGATAGATTTTAAATTTTAATGATATTTAAAAATGTAATGTTGGCATGTAAAGGGTTGTTTGAAAATAAAATTATTTTCCTGTTCATTGTTTTTGAAAATTTTATTTCTACCTTCAGAAGAATTATGTGAATAATTACAGATTTACTTGTAGTTCTTATTGTTGTAAAATGTTTTTTTTCTAATTTCTCATATAGCCATATATGTTTTTGGCCCCTAATTGTACTAGCAGAGTTGTAGTGTATTTTATAAAAAGAATGATTTTGAGTAAAAAGAAAGAATTACCCTATTCTCCATTAAATAACATTATTTATGTCATTGGTATATAGTTTATGTTATTATGTATCTTGAAATCTCTTTAATGAGTAAATTCATGTAAGTTCCTTAGGACAGTTTATGGCATGTGGAAACTGCTCAGTAAATATTAGCTATAATCATCATCTTTTAACCTTTAGGGAACTTTTCAGTTGAAAAGAAAGCATGCTATGTTATTTCCACTAGCCACAGAATTTATTGTGAAAGTCACGCTGTTTTCTAAGTAAAAAAAATGAGAAATTGTGGTAGCCAGTGTTTTATTTTTGCTTCTATTAATAAAGTCAAATTATATATATATATATATATACACATACATACACACACATATACACACACACACACACACACCTCATGATAATCCTTGAGGTAATATTGTAGATTGTGACACTGAGTTGTAGTATTTACAACATTTAAAGTCAGTGTCATATGCATAAATTTCACAATTTGATAAATCAAAACATTTAGGCTACATGTACCTTGCCCTTAGAATATAAAAAAAAAAAAAAAATGGAGCCCTGAATCATGGTGTCAAAAACCAAAAAGCACATTATTTTCTTGTAATGGGTATTGTGAAGGTTGCATTGAACAGATAGATAGATAATTACACCAGGCATGTGTAGTTTGCAAGCCATTGTACATTTTGCTGCAAAATATCAATTTGTAGATCAACACTTGGAGGTAAACTGTGGGTTCTCGAAAAGGGAAGGAGCCCTGAGGGTGCTGGATTCTTGAGTCAAGAAAGGTTTGACTGTTTTTTTTTTAAGAATGGAAGTTTTGGAGACTCCTGAACATGGCAAGAAAAAGAGTAATTATTCAAGAAATAATGGCATATTTGTGCCATTTGGACAACCTGGACAATAAATTCAACAGGTAAAAATGGAAACTTGCTATTTCTATCTCATACTGCCTCCTCCTGACCCCAGTAAACCTGTTCTTCCTTCTCTGTTTATTATTTCAGTTAATTGCATCACTCATTTGCTGGAGCTAGAATTCTTGAAGTCATCTTTGACTTTTAAAAATGTAGTCCTTTTTCTCTTCCTTACCGAGCATATTTAACTTTATTTTCAATCTGCATCTCAAAGTCTTACATCAGTTTTGAAAAGTTTTTTAGCCATTATCTCTTACAATATTGCATTTGCTTTATTCTCTCTATGTTCTTTCCTGGAGTTCAGTTAAATGGATGCTGTAAGACTCTGACCATCTCTTCTGTTTTTTCCAGCCTTTTGCTTTTTTCTGTGTCATTCTGAATATCTTCTTCTGACTTATTTTTAAGTTCTTTATTTCTCTAATCTGCTAAAAATCCATCCATTGTATTCTTAATTTTAATTATTGTTTTTTCAGTTTTAGAACTTTTGTGTTTTTTTTTTCAATTTTGCTGTCATTTTAGAAACATTTCTAGTTTTCTGCTGAAAATTTTAATCCTCTATATTTTCCCTCAAAACATAATAAACTAATGATTTTTAATGTTTGATTAATATCACTATCTGGAAATTGTAATTCTATTTTCTGTTGATTGTGTTGATTTTTTTCATATTATCTTATTTTGGTTTTCTTTGACTGTATCTGAAATTGTATTTGAAAAATAATTTGTAGTAATGACTTTAGGCTTAAAATTTTTTATTTTTTTCTCTGCAGACAGGATTTTTGTTTGCTTCTTCCAGGAGCCCGAAGGCACTAGCAATCTGAACCAATTGCCTGAGATATTCTGAGCCACCCAGTTGATTTAAAGCTGAGCCTTTGGCAGTGTGAATGCTTTTATTCTTTCAATTCACCATTTTTCCTAGAGTACAGCACTTAACATTCTCAGCCCACACTACTGTGGCTTTTTTTAAACGAGCATTCAACTTCTGTATCCATGCCAGGCCATCATACTGCTGAGCTATCAAACACTGGCTTTGTTCTAATTAACAAATGCTCTTAGGAGAATAGTGGCCTAAATGTCAGGCTCACTTCTCTGGATTTTCATCTTCTCCCAGATGGCTAGGTGGTAGCCAAGTAATTTTTCACTGCCATGCTAGGTCTCCAGTGCTTTTGAGCAGACATTTAAAAAACATTTTTTTTCTAGTGTGAAGGTTGGTTTGAATTGCCTCGTCTGCCATTAACATACACTGAAGTCCCTTTAATTTTATCTTCTCAAGTTCTCTCAAACGGATATATTTCCCTAGAGATAATGCGTCATCAATTAAGCCCCAAATCTCTGAGGCTTACTGCAGCTCATGTTTCTCTTTTGTGTTACTACCTGAGTGTGGGTTGGGTGGGGTAGACAAGAGGCTGGTTCTAGTCAGGAGCCAGGATTTCTTTTTTTCTCCCCTCACCACCATCTTGTTGCTCACCATTTGGAACACATGACCTTTGATGTTACCATGAATGGGGATGGGAGAAGGAGGCACTTTGGCTTTTCACTCCCTCACTTGAAAATGACACTGTTATTTGTGCTCTGAGTCCATCAACCTATTAGCCATGTAGCCCCAACCTAACTTTAGAGGTGTCTGGGGATTAAAGGGGAGCATGTGGGTTCCTGAGTGAGAACTAATTCCATCTGCCCACTCAGCTCTAGCCTAGGTTCAATGTCTTCTGCACTCTCACTTGACTTATTGAAATAGTCTCCTACCCCCAAGTGCCATAAATGACGTGACTCTGCTGTGTGGCATTTTGGTTGATCTGAACTAGGTATAGGGAACAAATCTTGTATGGGAGGGAGCTTTAAGCCTCCTCCAGGAGAGACCACAAAGATATCAATTCATTGGAGTAGAATAGATTCTGCTCTGATTGGAACGTGGGTTAATAACCACCTGGACCAATTTGAAGGGCCAGAAAAGCCAAACTTTTCTTTAGATTTCATGTATTACTGTATCTCAGGTCTTATGCTAAGCCCTTTGCATATATTAACTCATTTAATTCTCATGGCAACCCAATGAGGAAGGTTCAGCTATTTATTCCCAAGTATTCATTGATAAATGGTGTTTCAGAGCAGAACTTAAACTGAAGACTTGAAAGGCCATTTTAACTCTTAATTCTTAGTTAAATCTTAAGCTTAATTGCTAATCCGTTTTCCACCGTTTCTCCTGGCTGCAGTAATTCCAGACAAATTTGTTTCTCAAAGTCAGGAAAATGTCCTAGTTGTTTCAATGAAGTGTGAGTGAACAGATGGACTGACCCTTGGCAGTTTAGTCCAAATCCAAGTATAGGGACAGGTGAAAAACCAGATGAATGGGTAGACCTCTCTTCTCATCAACTGCTGGACTAGAGTTAGCTGTTATAACCAGGGGCGCCTATGTTTTTCCTATTTCTCTGACTACACAGACAGTAATATGGGGAGGCTGAACCCAATGCTTACTGTGTGTGTGTTGGGGAGTTGGGGAGGGGTTGCCAGAGGACTAAATTTCTCCCGGGCTCCCCAGAAATGGAGGCACAAACATTATCCAGAAGCTCAGCACATGCCCTGCACAGAATAGGGGGTCAATTTGGTGTGGTGTTTAAGGAAGATTATGCTGGAGAGGACATTCGGGTTGACTGGTTAAATGTGGCAGATTCAATGTAGGTAGTTATAGCTGCTTTTCTAAATTATAATGAAGGGATAAAAGAATACATAAACTTTCCAGGACAAAGAGGAAGGAAGAGAAAATCACATTTAGGAAGCTGAATGGGGCTACATCAGTCTTAACTGACTTCATCAGAAGTGTGTGAGAAAAGAAGGAAGCTGTTTTGTGAAACTGCACCCAGGGAAGCCAACGCAGGTACCTCTGGAGGACGAGTTTGGGGTGGGGGAAGTGAGATTAGAGAGGAGCTGACAGCACAAGGACTGGCTGAAAGGTAGAGTTGCCAGATTTAACAACCCTGCTGCCAGTGCATATAAGGAGCGGCTGTAGCCCTGGAGTCTCTCCCAGTCTAATTCAAGGACCCTTCCCCATACCTAGTAGGAAATAGAAGATTTATTTTCTGAACAGGGGAATCTCCGCATTCAAGAACATCTGCCAGCCCTTGAGTCACTTTCACTCGGGCCCACTCCTACATCTTGGGAGTACACTTCCCTGTCAATGCTGAATATATGCTCCCAAAATTAGAGATTTTCGTTTATTTGGATCACTGATGCATCTCTGTGCCTAGAACAGTGCCTGGAATTTAATAGCCACTTGGGAAATATTTGTCGAATGAATGAATCGATGAACTTTACTAAACACGGGGAAATTAAAAGTTTGTACACTGAAAACTTTCAGTTGCCTTTGTGGGCTGAGCTTCCAACACGCTGGCCCTCAGGCTCATATTCCTGAGGCAGGAGATTGGAGGAGTCACGGAATGAATGGGGGAACTTGCTAAGAGAAAGGTTTACAGCCATTAACAATTGGGGCTTTCCCCATCAAGGTAGGTGAACCCCTGCCTGGTCATTCCCTGTGGAGGGCTGCCACCGAGCCCTGCCCATGGAACTAGAAATTCCATCATATGTTTATTCTACAATGACCTGGCATCTATAATGAGCACCCCAATTGTTGAGCACATATAACAGGCCAGGCACTAGGGATAGAAAATATGAGGGCTGTCTGAAAAAACATCCAGCCACTGTCAATATAACAAGAATTGTTACACGGCTCCATACTGTCTGGAAGGCCTCTTATGTGAACAAATAAGTTTATTTATACAGAGCTTACATTCTAGAGGGCAGACAGAACAAATGAGCAGGGTGATGAGTAAAGCCAATACATAGTATGTCAGATGGTGATACATACTAATAATAACCAGCATAAAGCAGGGTAAAGGGGGAATATGGAGTGTGGGGGGTGGCGTGTTATGTTGAGTGTTCAGGGATAAAGTGAACTTTGAGCAGAAACTGAAGGCAGTGAGGGAGCAATTCAGAACTATATTTGGGCCAAGGGTTCCAGGAATAGGACAAAGCAACTACAAAGGCCCTACAGTGGGAACACACTTGGCATATTTAAAGAACACCAAGTCCCTTAAAGTGGTCAGGTCCTGAACATATTTTGAAAAAAGATGGAACATTTACTGAGAGGCAGATGCTGGTGGTGGTGGTGGTGGTGGTGGTGGTGTGTGTGTGTGTGTGGGGGGGGGTTCCAATTGTTGGGGGAGGGAATCAGGTATCTTGGACCTATATGATTTTTGGCGTTGCTTGTCTATTGATATCCAAGTAGCAATAATCAGGTGGACAGTGAAAATATAGTCTGGAATTCAGGGCAGAGGTCAGAGCCAGAGCTATACATTTATGAATCATTGTCATGTCATACAGATGGTAGTTAAAGCCAGGAGACCAGATGAAAATGTCAACTTTTGAACATGACTGAGTTCTGGGGACTTTCCAACATAGAGAGATCAATCAGAAAGATGACGAGGAATCAATAGAAGAGATGGAAAAGTGATAGGGGGAGGCAGGAGGGCGGGAGGAACCCAGAGAGAATTGTGGCTTGTGGCTAACTGGGAAAAAAAAAAAAAAGGTTTGGAAGAGGGGCTAGAATTAGGGTTAGGACATGAGCAGTTATGTCAAACTTGCCACTAGGACCAGTAAGAAGTGAACTTAGAATTTGCCTTTAGCAGCCTGGGGTTCACAGGAGAACTTGACAAGAGCGATTTCAACGTAGAGGTGATGACAAAGCTCTTCAGAGTGTATTGAGTAAGTGGAGAGTATTCAGTAAGGGGTGAGCTTTTAATGATCTTTCTCCTACATAGGAATAGACAGCCAAAGATTGCTTAGAGTTCAGGAAATTTCCAACAGGAAAAACAGAGCATCACAGACAGGGAAGAAGGTAGATGGAAGAAACCAGAGGATGCAGAAGTGAAATAAAACAATCTCGAAGAGAAGAAAAGACATTGTGTGCATGACACAGAAAACAAAATTCTAATTTTAAAAATGGAAGAAATATCCAGAGAAGCAGATTGGGCTATAGAGAATCTTAAGTCCAGGAAGTCAGTTAGGAGTCTAGTACAATAACTTAGAAATGAGAACTAAGGCCAGGATTGAAGCAATGGAAATAGGGGAGAGAGTAGTTATAGAAAACTTAAAAAAAAACACTTTTTCCCCCCAAAATTTAATAGATGGTCCTGGTAGAAATTTCAAAATATAGAAAAATATATAGAAATGAATAAAAATTACCCTAATGTTATGGCAAATTTAATTACTCTTAACATTTAGGCACATGGGCCGCTAGTCTTTTCTCTATACTCATGTAAGTAAAGATTAATTGATCTCTAAATCTAAGATTTGTGCTTTTTACTGTGTGTAAATTGTATCTCAGTTATTCTTTTAAAATTGTTTTTAAAGAATTTATTGTGTAAGTTTACGTGCAAAAAACAGGGTATGAAACTATATATTGTTCCTAAATACACAGGAGTATTTGATGCCCCCTCCCTCCTCGAGCTCCCCTCTCCCCTTACCCTCAGGTAACCACTAAACTGTTGGCTGTGTCCATGAGTTTGTGTTTCTTTGTTGCTTTCAGTTTTATATTCCACATATGAGTTAGCTTTTTCTGTCTGACTTATTTCACTTAACATGATGATCTCAAGGTCCATCCATGTTGTCACAAATGACAGTATTTTATCTTTTCTTACGGCTGAGTAGTATTCCATTGTGTAAATGTACCACAACTTCTTTATCCAGTCATCTATCAGAGGACAGTTTGGTTGTTTCCATGACTTGGCCACCGTGAATGGGCTGGGATGAACATTTGGGTATATGTATCTTTTCAGACTAAGGTTTTCAAATTTGGGGGGTACCATATTTTCCGGCGTATAAGACGACTTTTGAAACGAAAAAAAGTCAACCAAATATCGGGAGT